>JAUTDX010002571.1:0-52303 GCA_030844895.1 Ambrosia x helenae | reverse complement strand
AGTCCAACGTACAGACACAAAAAGTGATGGCGGCTCTGGCGCAGCCATGTGTTATCAGGGGGTAATATGTATGTATAACTTGTGCCCTAATGAGAGGTGATGACCTCTTATATAGGGCTTTCATGGGCCTCCATGGGCCAGACATCAAGGACCCTTAACTATATGGGCACATAGCCCATTGGCACACAGCCCAGTTAAGGGGTTACCTCCACACCCCAATATTAGTAAATAACATAGGAAGTAACAAGTAATAAAGACGGTATGTCGGTCAAGCACCATACCTCTACATTAACTATTTCTTTTCTAGAAATTTTCATATATTGGTAATTTACTTGGGCCTCTTAATCTAAATGGCCAAACTAAACCTATAGTTTTTCATAGCCCAAACCATTGAACTAACTAGGTCTAGTCGCGTATCAGAAAAACGGATAAGCGTATTATGTGGCCATCGAATTTTGATTCCAACATCAATGCAGGTCCAGGTCGCACGTGATCGCGGCATGTTTGTTACATGAATGTTGTTAGCATTGCATAGAAAGTGAGAATTGGACAATAGAATTTTTGTGAACAAATGAGAATAATGTATCTATACATTTTTATTTATAGGCGGGTATGAAAAAAAATGAATTCAAAAATAGTACCAACAACATGAAGCGGATCAAACTTCTAAAATAATTGCAGCCTTGTTTAGATCAAGAATGCCATCTTTGTCCGCCTATATCAAATTAACGAACGTTTTTGTGAGGAGTCATGTTAACAATATGAAAAAGTATCATTAGTAATTACAACCGGCAAATTTATAAACCATGTTACAGTTGCACATAATCGGGAATTATAACCAACACATCCGAAGTAGCACTTCATGTAAACTTACCAAGAGCACTATCATCTGAAGTAGCACTTCATTAAACTTACCAAGAGCACTATCATCGCGACAAGCACCAGCTAGATTAAGATCAAAGGAGATTGAAATGAAGAAGATTACCAACCAAAATTTTTTAAATAAATCTTCAGCAAATGAACATACTGCATACATTGAGAGTTAAATAACATGCTTTTGGTTCTTTATTCCTTGTTTTAGCCTTTTTAGTGCTCTTTGATGTCCTGTTTCTTTTCCCAACACCACAAGATGATGGTCCCAATGAACAATCGTTTACTGCTTCAGTTTTGATGCTTCCTTGGAGAATAGGATTAGGATTTGTGATGGTTTGTTTTGGCTGTTTTAGAAGAAAGGAATTTTTGTGAACAAAGGAAAATAATGCATTTATACCTTTTATTTATAGGCAAATATGAAAAAAAAAATGAATTCAAAAATTAGCGGGAACAATTATTAAATTTTGAAGTAAGGACGGTTAGATAAAATGAGGGAACGTTATTGAGTAACCGTCACTAAACACAAAAACTGTCTAATTTAAACGGCTGAGATCGCTCTCAGTCTTGATCGAAAGGTTGAGTTTAAACTAAAAACTTTTTTTTGATAGCCGGCGTCAACAGTATTTTAAATAAGTAATAGTTGGAGTGTTTCAAATCTAATTTTCCTCAAATTATTAGTTTATTTCGGAACCGTTATTGTTATAGGTTAGGTTTACCACTGTTCATTAAACCATTTCAGAAAAGAAAAAAAAAATTGTTCTGCAAAATTATTTTACGAAATAAATAACTAAACGATATTAAAGGTATATAAAGTTTAAAAAACTGAAATAAACTCTTTTGAACAGGTTTACAGAAAAATAACCAAACGTAATTTAATATCATTTAATTAAAAATTAAAACGATTACAATTTTATTCTACTTTTGACTTTTGATACATATGTTACTTGAATCTAAAAAGAAAACCGAACAAAACGTGTTGGCTAGCCCTGTCGTGACTTCAAAGCCATCTACTGACGTATATTTCCTTTTTTTCTTTTTTTGTTGTTATTTATTTTATTTATAGTTGCTGTTCAAATAAAAAAATAGAAAATGTTTAACAAGTAATCAATCAAGATTTATTCAAACCGAAAGAGTGAAACACGGGTCAAAAAACGAGAACTTTGATAAGTCAAATACATGGAATGTTGATTAGTCAAACTTGCTGGGCACACAAAGATTTAGATCCACATTTATATATATAGCCATACCCATATATGATATCAACCATTACAAAGAACAATTAAAGAACTAGCACTCCCTTCATTTCTAATCACCACCCATTGTCTCCAAATTCTTAGACTCAATGCAATATTTCCCTCAGCCTTCGGTTCCTTACTCCATATACGAAAGAACTCACTCGTTTACAATGCAAGATGACTCGTATTTGGAAGAAGATTGCGTGCAAAATGAAGTAGAAGGTCACATAATAGGAGCCTTATGGAATGCTTAGAAGAAATTGACATCAAAGTAAAGAATTGTTCAGAAAATCGCGTCCAACGGGCATGTGGAAATTCCTTTAGGAAAGCTTGCAAGAGATGCAATTGGTGACTCTCGAGCGAGCAGGACTTTTTGGAAAAGATGGTGACAAAAGTAGGCAACAAGATGAAAGCTCAAAAAGATGAAGGCTTAGTAGTACTAAGAGAGATGTAAGCAATGATGATGAATTGAGCCATAAACTTGAGCGTTTTTAAAGTCAAGACCATTAATATTGGAGGGGTTGTAAAAGAAGATCAAAAATGAAAGAAAATATATACCATAATAACACAAAGTTATTAGATGTTCACTAAATTATACAGCCCGTACGACATGTTATAGTGACACGGAGATGACTTATGTGAAGATTAACAAAATCATACGCCTTGTATAACCATTTTTGCTTTATCATATAGTTAGTATGATGCGATAGACAAAGGTGTGAAAACTTGATTGACATCATATGACTCGTATGATACAACTATACGCTATACCTATTTGTTTTTGTAACGTCACCCAAACTTATTGTTGACATTCTTAATTTGATTTGATATGACTTGACATTAAATCGAAATGAAATCACAAACACTAGAAGATTGTACAAAATCTAAAAATGTTGACTTTGAAACCCATTGTTATAAAGAACTTTGGACCACTTTAGATTTTTTGTCTGTTATTCACAGGTTTTGTAAATTCTGAATATATATAATATATATATATATAACAACCATCTGTTAAAGTATAAACTTTTCCATTAAAGTATAAACATCTGACTATATTTTCAAACTTTCAGAAGAAACTTAAAATGGAATATGAGGGGAGAAATATTGATCACTTAAAATGGAATATTTTCAAACTTTCAGAAGATGTATATATAGTTGAGAGGGTCATGTGCAATGTGTTGGAATTAATTAATTGATCGAAGTAACGAGTCAAATAAGTAATTATGTTTTTTTACCAGCAAAACGGAGCATTTCATTTACTCACACAAAAACAACATACAACCAATGCATCTAGCAAGTTGCTAGAACACAATGACACCACCAAATCATACATAATCATACCAAAGAAAACACCAACAATCTATCCGAAACCCTCGAAATTATACCACTTATCCGCTCGATGTCCCTCGCCTAAGACCTTTTCTGCATCCACCATAAGGACGTTTCTTTAATATCTTCAACAATCTTGGTTGTAACGGGGGAGACGTCAAACATTTCTCGTTCCTGGCCAGCAAAAGCTTCCAAATCGTGAGTAAGAAAACTATGTATATCTGCCTCCTCTTAAATGCCGACCCCTCCACCGATTTGCCCAGCTTCACCCATTGCTCCACGGTATCCGTATTCAAGGGACTTGAAATCTGCAACCAAGAACAAATGTGCCACCAGACGGCCCAGGCCCATAAACAAGTAGCGAAAAGATGATCGACCGAATCCACACCGACCCCACAGCTTCTGCACATTCCATTACCCACTATAACACCCATATGCTCCAAATTGGCAGTCGTTGGTATACTGTTGGATAGCGCCCTCCAAACGAATAAATTCACTTTCGGAACCGCAATCCTACGCCATTTAAAACCACCAGTAAACCGAAGACGATACCCCCACATTTGAGGTAGCTGCTCTAACTAGCCCCACCGATAATGGAACCAGCTTATCCCCGCCTTCCATTTTCACACGTCAACACAACCCGAACCCGTGAACCCCTGTAGTATTTCCCGCATCTGAGACAATTAGCCTAGCTCATCACTGAAGAGGGCAACCACTTCCATTCCAAATCCCACACTATTTCTTCTCCATCTTTATGGTAAACATCCACTAACTTGATGCTTTTTCCTTTCCGTAATCGGTACAAAATAAAATAAAATCGAACCTCTCTTTTAAAATGCAACTCACGGCCCAGCTCCCCCCCCCCCCCTAGAAATTGCAACTATTACCTTTTCAAACGACACATATGAGCCTATTTTCGAGTTGTATACCTCTGTTTCCAAGTTCCAAACCCACAGTCCCAATCGCTTTCCAAGCTCCCGCAGCTGACTTATTGCACTGGATAAAATCAAGGTCCCTATTTCCCCATGTATAGCTTTTAAAACCTCACCCAAAGCTGATCTGGCGCGTTGAATCTCCACCACCACTTGGACAAAAGGCTTAAATTCATCTCCTCGATACCACCAACCCCAGCTCCCCTAACTTCTTTGACCGGGTGATTCTATCCCAGGCAACCCATCTGATTTTGTTGACATTATCGAGCCACCCCAAAGGAACCTTCGCCTTATCCCTTCCAGCGTTTTTATCCCACCCGATGGTGCCCTAAATAACGACAAGTAATAGTTTGGTAACGCCCTGTGAACCGATTTTATGAGTACCAATCTGTCCGCAAAGGAAAGGGATTTTGCCTTCCAAGCCAACAACTTAGAGTTAAAGTTATCGATAACCGACTTCTAATTACATATTATCCTCATGTTTGCACCGACCGACAACCCAAGATGAATCAATGGGAACACACCCTTACGACATCTCAATTGTGCAGCCATTCTATCCACCTCGTGATCCACAATACCAATCCCAAATAAACTACTTTTATTAAGGTTCACCTTCAAACCCGACGCAGGGTAGAAACACCCCCAGCATACTATTGAGATTTCGGATATTGTCTTCGGACCACACCCAATGAATAATGCGTCGTCAACGTATAGGAGATGTGAAACAGTCGGCCCCCCATTTTGAATTTCCACCCAGTTAAATGTATCATTTCCACCGCCTTAGACATCATTACGTGTAAAGTTTCCACCACCAAAGTAAAAAAGAACGGGGAGAATGGATCTCCCTGCCGCAACCCCCTTTTTAGCTGGAATTCTTATGTAGGACACCATTGAACAATACCGAAGCTTTTCCTATATATAGGAGCTCCATCATCCAGTTTTTCCACCTACTAGGAAATCCTGTATGGTGCATAACACTAAGGAGAAATTTCCATGAGACATAGTCATAAGCTTCTTCAAAATCCGCTGTAAAGAACATGATTTCTTTCTTCCCCTTCTTAGCCCAAGACTAGATCTCATTAGCAATTAACGAGCCGTCCATGATATCTCCTTTTAATAAAGGCAGATTGCTCCGCCAAGACCACCTTCCCAATGACCCTTTTCAATCTCCCCACAAGAACTTTCAAAATGACTTTACCAATTACACACACAAGAGAAATTGGTCTAAAATCCAATAGAACCATCGGATCCTCGACCTTAGGGATAAACGCGCAATGTATGAGGAGTTACAGGACTTACAAATACTTCCATGGGAATAAAACTGCATCAAGACATCATGGAAGTAGTCTTTAAGTTGAGGCAAGTAGGCCTTAATAAATTCAAATGAAAACCCATCTGGGCCTAGAGACTTATCGCCCTCACAACTCCACACAGCCGCCTTAATCTCATCCTTGGTAAATGGACACACCAGGCTATCCGCATCAGCTTCGTCTATCTAGAAACCCATTACCTTCGATTCTAGGCTGTACCTCCATTGGCTCCAAAATTTTTTCCCTTAAAGGACTCAAGCACTTTATTCCTAATTTTCTCCTGATCCCATGTCCAAGCACCGTCAATAGTGAGACCACTAATCTTGTTCCGCATATTCATGTCGTTAATTATACCATGAAAGAATGTCGAGTTCTCGCCACCATCACCAATCCAATCTATTTTACACCTCTGCTGGAAGTCTTTAATCTTTTCCCACTCCCAACGCCTAATCACTAACCTGTTTGCTCTCCACATTTCCCTTTCTGCCATAGTCAAACTTCTGCCCTCGGCAACAGATTCAAGCCTAGCTGCTTCACTTTTAGCAACCTTCAATGACTGTCCTCAAGTTCCACCGATTTCCGTCTCCCACCCCTTAATACTTTTTTGACTTCTTTCAGCTTTTGTGCTAATATTATATCCCTACCAATCGCCTCTACATGTGTATCAAGGCCCGAAGACACGGCCTCAAACAACCCATTCTTCCAAATCCATGCGTTAAAGAACCTAAAGGGAACAGGCCCAGAACTCTCGAACTTGACTACCAAGACCACAGGCGAATGATCAAAAACATCTTTCTCAAGCGCCATTAGCTTAGCCGTAGGCCAAGCCATCATCAGATCCGCACAGACAGGTATCCTGTCCAGCTTGCTCAGTTTTGCCCGGTCATAGGACATGTACGTAAACTTCCTTCCTCCTATATTGTACTCCATCAGACCTGCGGCAACAATGAAATTATTAAACACCAAGGCGTTCCTGGGTACAAAAGTGGAATTACACATGTCCTCCTCTGTCCGTACTTCGTTAAAATCGCCCAAGACCACCCATCGACCCACAAATTCCTCTTTCAGCAATAGTACAACCTCCCGTAATTTTCTTCTCATCCCGGTCATTCGGCGCATATACGTTAAGCACAAATTTTCCTCATTTTCCCCCACAAGATTACCCCCGGTTAGAATGTAATTCCGACTTAAACGTCGCACCTGCAATTTGAAACGATTAGAATTCCATAGCGAGATAAGCCCCTGACATACCCGCCGAGTCCACCACCACAGTCATAGCTTGAACAGTCCAAAATATACTGATTTGTTGAGCCGTTAAAGACGCCATCTGAGTCTCTTGTGTAAGTGCATTATTTGTATGTCTCTAGCTAGTGATAGGTCCCTATAGGTCGTTGGCTAGGTTAATCGAGCGGTTTTTGTGGCTCGTAATCATACTAGCTAGGTCCAAGGGGGAGTCTGTTAGTAAATGATGTCCCTAGCTTAGTATAAGTGATGTTTGGATAGCGTTTCGGGTGTTTGGAAGTTTTGGGGTGTTTTGGATTGTTGAGGGCGAGTAGCTTTGTTAGGGGCAATTAGCTTTGTCTTAAAGACGGTGGGGACTAGGAGGCAAAGACATGTATTTAGCCATAACTCAACTTCCTGGTGACCTGCACTAATATTATTACTGATCAATGTAGTCAATATGACTATTTGTCTTTTGGAAAAAAAACAAGGATCAATGAGTTCACCTTTCAACATTTGTCTTTCACAAGAACCTGTATTATTATCAGACTGTGCTTCTGCCTGATTTCCTTCTCTCTCTCCTCAGAGAGAGATGCATGTGAGGTGATACATTGAAGTATATCGTATATAGGTATTTACATAGTAAAATACTGTACACATGTCCACTATTTTAGGGTATGTAATTATATATGTATACATTCTTTTATAATAACAAACACTGAGATGGGTCCAACCATATTCTAACCTACCCATATATTATTTCCTTGTGAAGGCAATATCAGCTTCTTTCTTATCCTATGACCATACTGTTGAAAAGAACAGAAAAAGAAACTTGAAAACCAAGAGGGAAATGGAGGAAAATCATAATTATGGGCTGATGGATCTGCACTATGCTATGGTGATGTTAGGAGGAGGTGGTAATGGTGGTGGTATTTCCTTTGGATCTGATTCTACAATGGGTATGGGTCATCTGCTTCAGGTCTTAGCGGCGACAACGGCAGCGGTTGCGGTGGTGGTGGTAGTGGTGGTGGTTTAGATGTTGATGTTGGTGGAAGATGGTCAAAGGAAGAAACCCTAGCACTTCTTGACATTAGAGCAAGGCTTGATTCTAAGTTCAAAGAAGCTAACCACAAGGGTCATTTGTGGGATGAAGTTTCCATGTCTCTCTTTCTCTATCTCAAACATATACACTTTTATTTTTCTACCTTTTTTTTGTTTTCTGGTTTTAGATCCAGAATTTTGGGTGATCTTTAATTATAAAAAATAATATTTACTCAATTAGGGTTTCTCTGGATCATGGAAGCCCTAAGGCCACATTTTTTTAACTTAACTAAGCTTGTTTAAAGTTATACGATCAAAGGGTTACTTTTTATGATGTAAGGTGTAAACACAAGGTTCACTTAATCACTTCAAAACTGTGATGTTGTGTTCCAAGGGGTTTAATGTTTTAGTAGGTTTCTTGAAATTATCTATAAAGTGGACAAACTTTTCAGTTCTTATATAAGTAACTTTAAAAATCAAAACTTTGCCATAATTTATGATGTAGACACAAGGTTCACTTCAAAAACTTGGATGTTATGTTTGAAGTTTTTATATAGATCTCTTTAAAATTAAGTTTTAACTTTTAATAGCTTTCTTGGAGTACCTATAAAGTGGGCAAACTTTTCAGTTCTTATGTTCTTTTGTAACTCTTAAAAATCAGCATCAACTTTACCACAATTTATGATGTAAACACAAGATTGACTTCAAAAGCTGTGATGTTGTGCTTCAAGGGTTTTAAATAGTTCTCTTTATGTTTTAACAAGTTTCTTGGAAAGTATATATAAAGTGGACAAGCTTTTCAGTTCTTATTTACTATTGTAATGTTTAAAAATCAAAACTTTACCATAATTTATGATGTAAATACAAGGTTCACTTCAAATACTTTGATGTTATGCTTAAAGGGTTTTAGGGGGTTTTTATAGTTGTCTAATTAATTTTAACTGATTTTACTTTCTTCAGTTGAATCAAGTAATGGCTCACCTTTCTTTTTAATAGTTTCACCACCAACTGAAAGCTTTATGTCTACCATTTCTTTCTAACAAATTAATTCATTTTGTTGTTTAATATTTTTCAGGATTATGTGTGTGGAGCATGGGTATAAAAGAAGTGGCAAAAAATGCAGTGAGAAGTTTGAGAATTTGTACAAGTATTACAAGAAGATCAAAGAAGGGAAAGCTGGAAGACAAGACAAGAAACATTACCGGTTCTTTCACCAATTAGAAGCTATATGCGGTGAATCAAGCGCTAATGCTAACACGATTTCAGTCGTTAAGGCAACATCCCCTCCATTTCTGGAAGATAATTATCACCCAAAAATGGAGGGGATGATCGCGAAGAAGCGTTGGAAGACCAAGATAACAGAATTTATCGAAACGAAAATGAACACACTTATGGAGAAACAAGACAGATGGATGGAGAAGGTGATGAATACAATAGAAGAAAAAGAAAAGGAGAGGATTTCAAAAGAGAAACAATGGAGGAAAGAAGAGGTTTGCAAGGTTAGAGAGACAGAAAATGTTGCGATCAAACGAGCGCGCAATGATGGAGTATCGAGAGGCGGCTTTAATGGAAGCTTTGCACAAGTTATCCAAGAACGAATCGACAATTGGCGCGTCTTGCAGTGAGTATTGTAAAGATCAAGACCAAATTGTCACAGGTTGGGGAGACAATGAGACTACACAACTAATGCAACTAAGAAGTAGCATGGAAACAAGATTTGAAAAAGGTGGATTTATGGAAGATGTTCTTTGGGAAGAAATTGCCATAAAAATGGCTTCTTTGGGTTACAACAAGAGTGCATTGATATGCAAAGCTAAGTGGGATCACATAGTTTTCTATCAAGAAACAAGAAACAAAAAGGATGCTCAAGTTCTTATGATCACCATAATCACACCTTTAATCAGGCAGGTGAAAGATTTGTTACATTCAATGATCAACATATCAGGGATGGTGGGAATAGGGTTTTCATGAGTGACCCTCATGAGATGATGTGGAATTACTATGGAAAGATTAATGAAAATATATGATGGTTTGTTCTTGATCTATGTAAAGAGATGTTAGTGTGGTAATACCCTACAACATATTGTTATTTGGTTTGGCATTAAATGATCATATTGTTGTTGTTTGATTATATTTTAAAAGTGAGTGAATTTAATCTTTTTTTTTTGTATCTTTCCCTTTTTAAGATAGTAAGCAAATTATGAATCTTATTCTTAATAGCACACAAAATCACTTAATCATTTGGTAATTCTAAACCAAGTAAGGTTGGTGTGAGTATTTCTTTTTTTCTCATGTGCTACTAGAAAACTGAGTATTACCGATGCATCATCACTAAACCAACAAATCCAAATACACAAAAGAAAAACAAAGTAGCATCGGTCACAAGGTTTTAGGGTCACACAACTGAACTTTGTTGGATGATATGGAATTCAAGAAAATATGCTACCTTCATTGATTTTTTATCTTTTTAGATGAAAACCATCCATCAAGTCATTACTAAAGTTCAAGGTGTTTCGACGAGTACGTAGAAGGGTTTACTAAATGAGTTGTAGCATAGCAATATCAATATGTGTTAAAACAAGTCTCTTTTCTTGATGTTTAAGTGTTCAAATCTTACGGTTGACAAAAGATGCAGATAAGTAGTGCCCCTCTTTAAAAATGTGAGGTTAATCCTTGTAATTGTAAGGTTATAAGGTGGACTTGAGGTGTAATTAATAAAATTTGATGTTATCTCGATGTAATTAATAAGATGGCGACGTAGCTTTTTGCCTGCATGTCCGCTATCTCGATGTAATTTTCTTAGTCATTGAATGAATATAAGCATTCATATTAAAAAAAAAAAAACAACAACAACAACAAACCAAGTAGGGTTAAAAGGTGTGTGTTACTAGTTGAAAATGAAAGTAGGAGCTATATGTAATTACGTCATCGATCAGTTTTATGCGTGGAGCTCTCAACCCTGAGTCAACAGGTTAAATACATCTTTTGTTGGTGGTTTTAATTACAACTGATTTCAAAAGCATTTATAGTGGAACTATGAAATCCCACCTTAAATATTTGTTCTTGCATTTCGCCATTAATTAACTGAACCTTTGTAAACTTTCAATTTCAACAAAAAAAAATATAAATATTAATGAGTGTTAATATTACCGGGTGAAGAGCAAATACGGGTGATGTCGTTTCGATTTCGATGGGAGGCGATGTTCGATTATTCCACTGTCATGCCTTTGGTCAAGTGGATGTCGGGTTTCCACGCATCTAGGAGAGCCAAGGAGTTGGTGGCGGTCGAGTAGTCGACCTTGGCCACAGCTCCCGGTGTAACGATAGTTAGCACAATATTCTTGTAGTGATGGTTAGCACATCATTCCTTGCCGTTAAAAAAACGAGTGTTAATATTGACTTTTAGGGCGCTTGAGATTTTTTTTTTCTTTCAGCTTTTTGTAAAAAAAAAATTAAGTCAACAAGTCAGTTGTAAAAACCACAAATCCTAGCTTTTGGAAATCACATAATGACTTGGTGTTTTTTTTAAAAAACTAATAAACCAATAAGCAGTTTTCCACCTCAAGCCCAATCACCCACTTAGTCGGTTAAATACGCGAAAAATAAAAGCCTTACTTTATTTTTTTCGTATCTATTTTGTTTCCTTTTCCTTCCTTGTTTGCCATGCGCCTCTATGTTCATGTATTCTTTCTTTTGCTATAGCTAACTTAACTTTTAATTACTGTAACATATATACTTCATTTTTTATCTAACATTTTCTCTTTAGGCTTGTAGCATATGCATACACTATTCCACAATAATATTAGGTCATATGATATTATGTGTGTACCTGTGTGGGCCGCTTATGCTAAAAAGCATTGAAGGCGATGACAAACATGGAAGCAACCAGTACGTGATACGTGACCTAAATGTGGGGTAAATGAGTACAAATAAACTTTAAGTTCTGGCAGCAATAACACACGAATTTGACGAACTGTATGGCATGTTTTATGCACAT
Source organism: Ambrosia x helenae (assembly GCA_030844895.1). Taxonomy (NCBI): domain Eukaryota; kingdom Viridiplantae; phylum Streptophyta; class Magnoliopsida; order Asterales; family Asteraceae; genus Ambrosia; species Ambrosia x helenae. Next base: position 40,365 of record JAUTDX010002571.1, on the reverse strand, counting down.
TATAAAAGTCACGACGCGTCATATCTATAACTTATAATAAAAGAATTGAACTTTCATGATGTGGCATTCAATGGAGGCCTCAATTCCTCCTTAAATGTGCCACGTGGCATCATGTAGGATTTTTTAATTTTTGAGTTTTTTTTAATAAATCTATATATATTATAATTATTTTAGGAAAAGATAAGAATTTAAAAACAAAATTAAATTTTCTCTCTAATGTTTCCTACCATAACTTTTAAACGTTAATATCTTTTATATACGAGATTTTTTAAAGAAAAAAATTACACCAAATTAACGAGCGTTTTATTATCTTTCCAACGAGTACCATAGTGCTATATAAAAAACGGAGAAAAAACAACTATTTTTGTGGGGTTTTGTTTTCAAATATATTTTACTCTACTAATAAATCACAAACGATAAACATAACTTCATAGGCAGAGATTCCTTTTTTTTATATTTGAATATGAGAACTTATGGCAGAAATTTGTTTAAAATAAATAATAATAATAATAATAATAATAATAATAATAATATTCATTAACCATGTATTGGCAAATCATTAATTATGTTGTCATATTGGATATTTTATTATGTTATATTAGATATTTCAACCCCGGGACACTCTCTCTACTAATAAATCACAAACGATAAACATAACTTCATAGGCAGAGATTCCTTTTTTTTTATATTTGAATATGAGAACTTATGGCAGAAATTTGTTTAAAATAAATAATAATAATAATAATAATATTATTATTATTATTATTATTCATTAACCATGTATTGACAAATCACTAATTATGTTGTCATATTGGATATTTTATTATGTTATATTAGATATTTCAACTCCGGGACACTCCCTGGATAAAAGCTAGTATTGTATATACGAACCCCAATTCAGTGAGCTCTAAGAAAATTAAATACTGCAATAGCAATGCTACACATGGTCTTACTCTTTAGCCACTTTATTGCTAAAACTTCCCATTACATAAGAGTTCACATGGTCAGCCCTTTTAACCCATTGAATAACTTTTATTTCATCTCACACATTTTTTTAGGTCTTTGAGTATTTTTAGCATAACTAGTAGCTCTCTCTCTACATGTGTGTGTGCGCGCACGGGTGGATGTCCCCATGATACGGTTAGCATGACAAACACTATTAATTATAGTAACATTTAATTTATATATATAGGTTTACACTACTTGAAAAGTAGCATTTTGCAACAAAATTTTCTTACGGAAAAAAAATGCGTCACAAATTTTTAACAAAGTTGCTACTCATTTGTGACGACAAGAAAACTATATTTTTTTTAGCAAATTTGCGGCACAATATATCTACAAATGCTTAGGAAATTGCGTAGGAAATGGGTCACTTATTTCCTACATCATGTTTACGTAGGAATTGCGTTGAAAATTGTGTTACAAATGTGTTGGAAGTAGTTTCCGACGAGGTTTTTTCTAACATCAAGGTTTTATTGCAAATACGTCACAAAATTTGGAGTTGTTTCACAATGGACATTAGACATCACTACATGTTTAGCCTAGCCTAATTTTCATAGGAACCAACCTTTTGTCGTAATCACTACTGATATTACATTTTGTTGGTTTGATGTCCGCTTCTCCTTTTTCATACATATACATTTTATTCATGTCCTCAAATACATACTAGAAAGTTGTACATTTTTTTATAACTCATTGTATAATACTAAAAAACAAATAAAAAGAAAAAAGAAAACCTCCATTATTTGAGTTTCTTACCCCGAGAGAGCTGCAATGAAAATAAAAGCTTCAACTTGTTGAGTGTTCAGTAATACAACCCAAGTACATGTAAGGCAGATCAAGTAAAAGCCACACTTATATTCTTGTCTTTTTCTGTGGAAAATACAAATGAATTTCCTTTGATATTTTTTACTAGTTTCAAGAGTTTGCCTAGATGACATATTGGTCCTCCAAATGCACATTTTTATTAAATTTGCTGAAATCTTTGACTTGCATCCTGTTAAGTACACAAACATGTCCTATAAATTTTTGCACAAACAAATTAAACACTAAATTAAGGTAATAGTGTAACCTCTCATGTATTATACTATTTTTAAGGCAAGCTTATAAGTGTGTAAATTTCATATAAATATACATTTCTGTATTGTCAAAATATAATAAATAAGAATGTATTTTGGGTGCAAATTAAGTAAACGTAGAATGGCTAGGTAAGATTATCATATGTCATGATACATATACATATATATATATATAGGGAATGGTTCTAGAGAAAACCCTCCTTATTTGGTAAACTCTGGAAACTCTGACTTCCCAATATCTTTTTTTTTTTTTGAAAAAAATAGGGCAAGTAATATACATGATTTTTAGCATTTTGGGCCAAAAAAATTAAAAAAGCGCCGAGTAGTTTTTTTAAAAAATAAAAAATAAAATTTTGACTAACACATGTTAAGCGCTAATAACAGGTGTTAACCATGTGTTAACTATATGTAAACAGTAGACGTTTTTTTATTTTTTTTTAAAAAACCGTTCGGCGCTTTTTTTCGATTTTTTTTGCTCAAAATGCTTAAAAAAATGTATATTACATACTCTATTTTTTTCAAAAAAAAAATGTTGGGAAGTCAGAGTTTCCAGAGTTTACCAAATAAGGAGGGTTTCCTCCATATACTTTACCTATATATATATATATATATATATAATATATAATATATATATATATATATAGGTCAAGTATAAAAATGAAAACCCACTTGAGTTGAGAAAACCTTGGAAACCCATGTAAAAAATGATTTTTTTCTTTTGAAAAAAATAGCCAATGTAAAATACATGTTTTTAAGTGTTTTTGGCCAAAAAAATAAAAAAAGGGCCGAAGGGATTTTTTTTAAAAAATAAACAAAGTTGCTAAAAAACATATGTTTTCGGCTATTTGCTGTTATAAACAAAGTTGCTAAAAAACATATGTTTTCGGCTATTTGTTGTTATATATATATATATATATATAGAGAGAGAGAGAGAGAGAGAGAGAGAGAATATGTGAATATTGGAGAAAGATTTTAAGAGTTGTGATGCAGGGAATGCATTCAAATTAATGTAAAATGAAGTGTTATGCATGTATGGATGATAGACAACATACTGTCACCTCTTAGCTTCTTACAAAACCTTCCTTTTTATGGTGGCATAACCAAACCACAATCACGATAAGGAACAGAAGTCCTCACCAGTGTCAATGTCATCTACTCTATTACCAAAAGTTGCCTCTGACGTCATATGCTATCAGTATGATCATTAATGTGTTAATTAAGAGATATGAGGTTGGATTTTGTTCAATTTTATTTACCTTTATTTTAAGTCATGCTTTTATAATGACTAGTGGAATGCCCGTGCGTTGCGGCGGGTGTCCCGGTTGACATCTTATGAAACGCGGTACTCATTTTTGTTAGTAGTTTATGTTAGTTTTAACGTAATATTTGAAAAAGACGGTGATTAGATTATGTAATTAAATTTTACTTTGTATTTGTATCCGTTCATTTTATTTTTTATATCAATAAAATTTGCCCAGGTTTTTAACTTCTTTCACAAAAAAAAAAATAAACTATGTTACCTTATTAAGGAGGAGACACGTCTAGAAAAGTAATTGTACACACATTTTAAGATAGGATGTCAAGAGTCTCATGCTTTAAACATTATATGTCATGTAAAACTTCCCTATAATACCCCTAATTGCATTATCCACTTGTATTTGTATCCGTTCATTTTATTTTTTATATCAATAAAATTTGCCCAGGTTTTAACTTCTTTCACAAAAAAATAAACTTTCACAATTAAAAGATAAAAAATGCCATAAATAGGCATGTCCAGGCAAATGACTATTACAAGTTATTTGCTAAGTGTTCGTTCGGCCAGTTATTGATGTATTGATGATGAGAACATGTTCTGGAAATGATGATGCGTAACTCATTTTTTAACATAGATATATAGTACAAGTGGATAATGCAATTAGGGGTATTATAGGGAAGTTTTACATGACATATAATGTTTAAAGCATGAGACTCTTGATATCCCATCTTAAAATGTGTGTACAATTACTTTTCTAGACGTGTCTCCTCCTTAATAAGGTAACATAGATACATTATACATATATTCAAAAAAGTTCACTAAACAAATTCAAATATAAAAATATATTGCCGGTTACCTATATCTATACTATCTTATAAAGCATTTCACAAGGACCTCTTAAATTTTAAGTAATACAACTACAAAAGCTTAAAGTACAACACATAATGCATATAATAACTACTTTTTAAGGATATTTATGTCTTTTCAAACATAAGTTACACATATACCCCTTATTAGTTATAATTTCCCCCCTTTATCTATTTATACTATATTATAATTTTATACAATACTTACATATTTATCCATCAACTTTACTTAATTTTGGTTTATTTAAATGGTAATTACACTTTTGCACCTTATTTTAACTAACCACCACCCACGATTTTTAACGTTCATAACTTTTTGAGACGATAATAGTTTATTAATATTATTACATCGTATAAAAGAGCACTTTATTCTCTTTAATTTGAGTATAGTATTGTTATAGTTTTTTAATTTTTAAAAAATTATATGTTAGGGTTAAGCAATAACCAAAACGAAAACTAAGAAAAAAAACGAAAACGAACTGAAATCATCTAAACTTTATTATAATACATTTCCCAATAATCACTTAAAATTCAAGTTTTACAAGTATATTGCTTAGAGTACAAAACACAATGCAGATATTAACTAATTTTTTAGGGCAAACATGTCTTTTAAAAAATACATACACATGTGTCTTTCATCTTTGCTCAACTTTTGTTTATTTAAATAGTAAGTACACTTTTGCACCCTTAGTTTAATGAACTACCCCCATGATTTTTAAATGTCCATAACTTTTTCGTGCGTAAATATTTTCTTAATATTATTACACCATATAAACGAGCATTTTATTCTTTTTAATTTGAGTATAGTATTGATGTAGTTTTTCATATAATATGATATGTTTAAGTAATAACTGGAATGAAAACGAACTGGATTAGACGAAAATAATAGTTACATGTTTTCCCTTGTTTTAAGGAAACTACCCCATGATTTTTAAATGGCCATAATTTTTTCATTGGTTAACTTTTTTTTTAAAAAAAATTATCTTAAAAACGAGAATTTTATTCTCTTTAATTTGAGTATAGTAATGCTAATATTTTTATTGTAATTTTAAAAAGTTGATGTATTATGTGATTTACCAGGGCCGACTTTGATGATCGTGATTCTACGATAATAGAGACCACAGTAAAAAAAATGCAACAGAAGATAGTTGGACTTTGATGATCGTGATTCTACGATTCAAGTATACGACCTTTCACCATTACTACACAATTTGATTCGATTTCCATTTCTCACTTTCTCGCTTTCATTTTTAACCTAACCTTGTTGCCTCTTTTTGGAACGAGCTACGATTTAATACTACATAAACAAATTCGATACAAATATAACAAAACATCATATAATGGGGCCCCAAAAAGATGGGGCACTAAGCCCATGCTTTAGTACACTTATACTTTGGCCAAAGTTTAGTTTTGTTATTAACAAATTAACTTAACTGGACTGAAAAACGACAATCTTATCAAATAAACAGAATCAATTAACCGATCGGTTAATAAGATTATTTAACCGTTGACTTTTGTTTTGATTGAGCGTAATAATTGAATTAAACCATGCATACTGGTAAAAGTAGTTGTGTTCCCGCCGCATCGCGCAGGCACACTACTAGTCTAACTCAATTTTATAACAAAAACTTCTAATTTTCCTTGAAGTTAAGGTGTCTATAAACATATAAGACCGGACAGAATCTTGTTGGTTATAAACCCATAACGTTCATGAAGTCCATGAAAATGATTTTTTATAATATTTTTATATTAATGGAAACATGCAAAACTAAATTGATGTTTGGTGGTTGTGGGTGGACGGAAATTCGGAATTGCAATCCGTACGTATCACACGAGGTGAAGTGACAAGAAAACAAATTCTACAACAAATACACCAAAATCATTGTTAAAAGGTAATATGCCTAAAAAACCTATCATATTCAAATTAAAGAGACCCAAATGCTTATTTATATGATGTAAATTAAACATATATATATATATATATATATATATAGGGAAATTATAAACTGAAAACCCACTCGAGTTAAGAAAACTATGAAAACCCTTGTAAAAACCATCTAATTTTTTTTATTTTTTTTTGAAAAAAATACACAAGGTAACATACATGTATTAAAACGTTTTGGGAAAAAAAAAAATAAAAAGCGCCGATGGAATATTTTTAAAAAAAATAAACAAAGTTTGTGCTGTTACATATGTAACAGCTCTGTTACATATGTAACATCAGTTGTTACATATGTAACAGTGCAAATTTTGTTTATTTTTTTTAAAAATATCCAATCGGCGCTTTTTTTATTTTTTTGTTCCAAAACGCTTTAATACATGTATGTTACCTTGTGTATTTTTTTCAAAAAAAAAATAAAAAATTTTAGATGGTTTTTACAAGGGTTTTCATAGTTTTCTTAACTCGAGTGGGTTTTCATTTATCCTCCCCCTATATATATATATATATATATATATATATATATATATATATATATATATATATACTAACATATAAAAAGTTTTATGACTGTTTAAAAAAATCGAAAGAGAAAAGTTGACTTAAAAGTCAACAATATGTTTTAAAAGTTGTAATTATTTAAACTTGTTAATTAACCTATATAAAATTTCCATTTTCATATGTAATTTAAAAGTTGTAATTATTTAAAATTATTAATTAACCTATATAAAATTTCCATTTTCATATGTAATTTAGGGGTGAGGAAAAATCGAACCGTTAATCGAAAGCAAACCAAAAACAAGACGAAACAAACCGAATTAACTGAAACTAAGGTATCTTTTTTTTTGTATTATCGATCAACCGAAATTAACCGAACCGTTCACTCCTGCAATATTTTATAATAGAGTCTGTGTGTCAATTACTAATAACTAAAGTAGAGTTATAAAAGATCAAAACCTAAATTATAACATTTCGAACATTTTTTTTTTCACACAGCAAGATGTGGTCTTCCCAAGGTTCTTAAATATAATGGAATCTTTAAATAAGGTTCTATATACCATCAGTTGATGATGCAATATGATTTGACAAGAGAATGAAGCCAAACTGTGAATCTGCTGTTTTTGCTACAAACTCACTCTTCTCTGAATCCTAAAACTGGAAGCCATCTTTGTTTCTTTCTCTAAACTAATATTTTCTCTCAACTCCAACTTTCACTTTACTTTCACTACCATTAATTATCTTATGACATTCCCTCTTTGTTTTATTATCATCTTGTTTAACTATCATTAATCAGATTTCACCTTTTTGTTTTCTTATGATGTTGTTTGTTTGCAATTTACTTCACTAATTACGTCACCAAAACTGTTTTCTAATCTAGTATCTAGATGTATCAAAGTGTTTCAAATGGTGTCCCTCTCATGACATTGAGGGTTAGAATCCCACAATAAACATCAGTGTAAAAATAGAAGTAATATCACTTAATATATTGATCATTGTAAAATAAATGTACTTACAATCTTCCTCTTTACATAATTATGTGGGTGCAAACGAGCCGAGAAGCTCGCGAGCTTCTTGAACTCAGCTCGGTAAAAAGCTAAAAATAAGCCAAGCCTTATTGAGCCCGAGTCTAGTAGCTTTTTCACCCATATGTCATCATTTTATTTGTTGGTTTGTAGGATCATTACAAGTTAAAGAGTCTTTATTTAAGACTCTTATCACAATGTGAGATTCTGAGTAGTGTTGTATAGTGTGAAGTCTCTAAAATTAAGACCTTTTATGTGTTTATTTTTGTAATTATATGATGGTCATGTTTATTTTGAAGATTTTTAGGTAACATGCACACTTGCTTTATAAATTATTGTCCTTGACTTCTTGTGATTTCCTTTTATATAATGTGTCATACGCTTTAACATGTTACCTTCGTCCTTTGGAGCAGGGATGGTCTAGAATTAGGACCTTACGGATTTGTATCAGAGATCACTCAATTCGTGAAACAAATTGGTGGTACTGTAGAAGCATGTAAAAGAACATATTTATGGCATACCGGTAGGTACATATTAGTTTAGTGTTACAAATTTGTCAATGAGAAAACTTTGAAAGAACAATTGTACAATAATAAAAAAATATATATATATATACATACGTACACAAATGATAATGGTTATGAAAGAAGACTAAATTAGCTAACCGTATAATGAATGAATAAAACTAGTAAATTTCTTCATATTTAAAGGATGAAAATAAGGTATTTTTTCTGCTAGTTGTAAGTGTGTGTTTAGATTTTTCAATTTTTTTTTACTTTTTTTATATTTAATTTGCAACCAGATTTATGACCCCCGCGCTGTAACAAGGACATAAAATGTGCACGTTAAACAAAACAAAAAAAAACAAAACATGTTGCGAACCCACATCGTAGTAGTATATTTAAATAAAAACTTATATATATGAAACAGTTGATGCTTCAATACACCTACCTACATTCGCAAATAAAGTTTTAGAAAAGCTTTCAGGTAATATAGAATTGTATGAAACATGTCCAAAAATGTTTAAGACAACATATAGATAGTGTTTGTGTTTTGCAATGTTTTTAAAAACGGTAAATACCGGCGGTTATACCGTATTACCGTTTTTGGATGGAAATCCGGTACGAAACACTCCGATAAACATGATAAACGGTATCGATTTTTATACTGCCAATAAAATCCGGTATTTCGTTTGAACCACTATACCGGTACCAGCATAGGTTAGTTTTTGAGTTATTTCTACATTATTTTTTTATTAAGGAATAAATTTTAAAAATTAAAAACTTTGGATTATCATTCGGAGTAGTATTTTAGTATGTAATTATGTACTTTTAGATTATTTTATGTTAATGTTGTAATTTATGAAATTATATAGCCAACTAATCAACCCGATTGAACCGCCCGGTACAACGGGGTTTCAACCGATTAAACCATTTTTAGCCAAATTCAATATAATTAAAAACCGGTTTTAGAACATTGGTGTTTCTGTCAGTCAATAATTACAAATTACATGTACATAGTTTGTGGTCATATATGGTTAAAAAATTACTAAAAAAAAACCCTCTTTTACACTATATCTGATTCTATTAATATATGGATTGAATAATGATCTATACATATGGAACTACCATTCACTGTGTATATTCCATATGATTTATGTAAGTAGAATAAAAATATAACCAAAATATTCCTATTCTAATAAAAAAAAATTCCAATTAATATCAAGTGATGCTTTCTCTCACAAATTCTAATCTATACTATATTATAAAGGTTGGGGCATAGACAAATATGTTCAAATTGTCTAAAGTTAAGATAACATACCAATGGTTTCTTTACAATTTTCCAAATTTTATCACTTTTCTTCTTTAAATGCCCCTAAAAGATAATCAACTTTTATATAAAAATGGAACTCACCCAAACTAAATAAACACACAAGATAACAATATTTTTGAACAATTTCTTATAATGGCGATGAAAGATAATAATTTATGTTGCCACAATGAATAATCTTATTTCAGCTAAACTTGTACGAGTTTTAAAACATTGCAATAATAATACTTATATTATAAACCTTTTTCATATATATGCGTCTACCCAGCGGCAAAGTGGACAGCATGGTTCGGCTAACTGGCTACATTGGGCATTTTTTAGCTGTTGGGACAGATTGGGAAGTCTATTACAAACTTACAAATCGCAACTTTTAATTTCTAAATGGACAGTGAACTTCATATATATCATTTATTATTACATGCTTTTGTCATGTAAATGAACTTTATCATTTAGCAAGGTGTCTTCAATGGCACAGTTATGTAGATATGCAATGATCGGACAGCTTACACAAGAGTGATATTTATGTTCATATTGGTCTGTTGCGGTAACATATCTTTGGTTTATTAAAATTTGTTCAATAATATAAGTACATGGTTTATGTGGTGAACTGCAATCAGTTGTAAGTGGCGGAACACATTTCTTTTCTTTTCTTTCTGCGAATACTTGTTATAATATAGTGTGCACATTTCTATTCTTTTTGCGTAACTTGCGGCAAAAAACCTAAGTATCATAATGTTGTATTGCAACCCATTTACGGATCCCGCTGTAACGCTCGGGTAAATCTACTAGAAATTATTAATATCTAAATATCTAAAATCTTATTATTATAATTAATAATAAAAATTAATGCCATATGTTAGTAGTAGAATACTCTCTCCTATTAAATATAATAATATTAAACCTTTATATATTTGATATTTCTTTTCTCTACTACTCTTTTTTCCTTATTAATAACCATTTCAACTTTTATTGATCTAATTACATGTATTATACATGTTAGAAACTTAATAATAATTATGAAAAAAGTAAAATTTTGTAATAAGTAATTACTAAACTATTAATACATAAAAAAAGTAAAATGTTATAATAAGTAATTACTACATCAATTTTCACTTTTTTTAAAGACAGCTTGATGGTCGTATGTGCGGTGGTGGAGTTTGAACTTTTAGATAGGGAGGGCCAAAAGTCATGAGGCCTAATTATTTTTTTCAAGTCGGTGGGGACCGAACTCAATACTTACAATTTTTTTAGATGAAAACGGTGAATTTTATACTACTAAGCGAAAAAACGGTGAGTCGGGGCAAACCACTTAACTTCAATAAAGTTAAGTTGTCGGTATAAATTTTACTCCGTCTACATGTTAAGTCACGTGAACATTGTTTTCAAGAACGGACTGGGAGTTTAACCGGTCTCCTTATCGTTCCGACCAGATGTCAAAACTGGATAAAGTCGTAAATATTTAAAAGGTAAAGGAGGTAAAATTTGAATATTTCAATCAATTTCCAGTTAGACCCCCTAAACTTCTGGTTCAACCAGCCATATTTCTGGTCCAACCCTTGGTTTTCTAGTCCAGCCTCTAGTTCTTATAAACCCGGTCAAAACAGAACCATTTAAGGTCCAAGTTCCCGATCCGACCGGCTGGTCCGGTTTCAAAACATTTCATGTGAGTAATTTGTTGCTAGAAATTTGTGTTTTTATTTTACGTTTTGGTTGTCGTTCGGTTAGCACCGTATAAAGGAGTGTAATTCCATTGATGGTAAATAGATATAAATATGGGGGTTAAAAAAACGAATAAATTGTATGGATAAATTTGTATTTCTTAATTAATTATATAGATAAAAGTTTGAAACTGAGAATTCGAATATAAATGCTCTTGGGTGTTGGGAGTTGGGACCGAACGAGATAGGCCTGCTCACTTGGTCAAGGACTCAAGGCTAAAGACCAACGTAGCCCATTCATGGACCGTAAGAGTTGGTTTGTACCTTCATCACGCCCATATGGCCATATGCTTCCAACCCTTTGGGCGTCCATAATTACAAAGTTTTGGTGAATAGTAAAGTTGTTTATTAGGTATTCTGAAAAATTGAAAGAAATATTTGAGTGGTTGATGATTTCTTGCTTAAGCTTTAAAACACAAGTTAAAATCTTTCTACAACATATTCACAAATTATGTTTTAGAATAAATGTTATGTTTTTCATACACTCTAATATTGATTAGCAACGTGCTAGTTTTATCAAAGTTTCCATATAATCTAATATAGATTAACACGCTCATTTGACAATATAACATTTTCATGATTTTAAGTATATCATTGCGAGGTATTTTCGTAAATAGTTTTTAAAACGAACCGCCACAACTTCATGCATTTCTCTTAAAGTGTCGTTGAAACAAATGTTTCAACGTATAATGATCTGCCAAACCACCTCTACACACGATATTTCGTGTTTCTTAATGCTCATTTTTACAACAGCGTAACTTTTAATGCTGATTTTACAAGAGGGTAACATCCAAGAAACGATCCGCCAAACCACCTCAACTAGTTATGCTACAAATGTTATTTTCTTATAAGTCACAACTAAACCAATCGAGAAAACATGTCCACGTACTATAAAAAGTCCAGCTACCAGGGACACGAGTTCAAGACATCGAAACGTCAAATGTGTAGCCATGAAAGCCCAGCTCTGTCCAGAAAAGCATGTTCCCAAAGCTAGTAGGGAAGACGACCCAAATCTACAGTTAATCAGCGTACGTATGGAAAACCTTCGCCCAATAAAGATACGCGACAATGTCCAGACTCAGATATTGGCTTTCAAAGCTAGTAGGGAAGACGACCCAAATCTACAGTTATATATAACTGTAACCACATAATAAATTCCTGTAACATATAAAACTAAAACCGACAAGCTTCTCAGTTGGTTAGTCGTGCATTTCAATTCGTTTCAACGAATAAATCTTGCCACAAACGCACAAAACATGCAACAAAACCTGAACCGTTCGATATATGAATCAAGCCTCAAAACGAGCAATGTTTTCTCATACTTATTACAATAATCCCTTACCAGGCGCAAAAACCAAAAACAAACATAGAAATAGGTTCAAAACATAAACGCCGCCTCGTCCATAAAAAAAACCGTCAATGGAAACACAAAACAATGAAGAATTACCTGTGAGAGTAAAGCTTAGTACTTGTAGTCCTTAACATGGAGGCTTTCAGACGCGCCTTCACTCAACCCAGCGCCACCCTTATACGTTCCAAGGGTAGCCTCGAGTTGGCCTTACACCTGGCAAGAAAAGCGGCCTGAGCTTTCGCCACATTCTCTTCTTTTCCTCCCCAAGCCTTGAGGGTGCTCTGTTGTAGGGCCCGACCGAATGAGAAAGACAACGACCATGGTTTCTTACCCTTGTACTGGTTCATGGCGTTCAGGTTAACGGTAGCCTCCTCCTCACTCTGACCACCTGACAAGAACACGACGCTGGGACCGCTGGTGGCATGGTTCGTTGAAGGGCACGGACGGTGTACTCAGCGACAACTTCTGGTGCGACCTTTTTGGCATCGGACCCGGGTGTAACCATGTTGGGTTTCAAAAGTGTACCCTCGAGAAGAACATGGTGGTCGTTAAGAGCCTTGTAGCAAGCAGCGAGGACACGCTCGTTACATCAGCGCATTTGTTTGATGTCATGGGGTCCGTCTACAAGAATCTCGGGCTCGACGATTGGAACCAAACCGTTCTCTTGGCAGATGATGGCATATCGGGCTAGCCCATTAGCGTTCTCGTTGATAGCAAGTTGTGATGGCTCGTTCGGGCCGATCTAAGAACTGCACGCCACTTGCGAAACGAGCACCAGCTGAGTAGTATTGGGCGCACCGCTGGGCTAGACCATCAAGACCTTGGGTTGTGGTCTCACCGTCGGTTCCAGCTAGCTCGACCGTACCCTTGTCAACCTTGATACCAGGGAGGACTCCAGCTTCCTTCATGACATCAACAAACGGCTTACCTGTAAAAACATTTCGCTAATTGTTAAATCTCAAACAAACAATAATACGCATTTAACACGCTAACGTCATATAAATATATTACCTGCAGCGGTCTTCTGGTAGAGGGTCTCCTCGAAAAGAATGACTCCGCTGAGGTATTGGAGAGCACCGGGAGTGCAAAAAAGAAGCTCACGAAGAGCTCTCCTGTTTGCCTCGACGTTCTCAACGTTGATGCTGGATAGACGTTTTCCGATTGTACCGGTTGACTCATCAGCCGCAAGAATACCCTTGCCAGGTGTGCCAATGTAAGCAGCATTGGCGATTAGCTCATCTGTTAACAAAGAAAAAGAACTTATTACATGTTTCTTTTGAAACAAACACACAGTAATACAGAGCGATAATATACTAATCTATTTCAGAGCAATATGATAAATCTTTAGAACAATAAGAACAACGTCGAAAAGGCGCTAACATAAACCACCCGTTACTGAAACATTTTAACAATAAACTAACTATAATATTCATATTCATTAAGCAAAAGATCTAAATCAGAGTCAACTAATATGAATAAAAATAAAAAATGTGGTAGGTACAAAGAACATACAAGAGGCATACTAATCAACCGTTGCGTAGAATTTAAGTTGCAGATGCAACATGCACGCAATCATCACAACAGTGATACCAACATATCACACAGAAATACAACAATTACACTAATATATATTAAAACAATACGATTATGTAAAGGGGGTGTTTGGGATTGATTATTCAAAACAGATTATGCATTAAGGGGGTGCTTCCTAAAAAATTAATTATCTGTGTTTCAAAACGCAATCCCAAACACAAACAATGATTATCTGCGTTTTCGAAACGCAATAATCTAAAAATCAGATTTAAAACGCAATCCCAAACAACCTCTGAGAAATCAACTTATATGATCCAACAGTTACTAAATCATCACACCAATAAATAACAAGAGATGAAACTCATTCAGCTAAATACCTAAATCGGAGCCAACTAAGCTAAATGTATATACTCTGATTAATAACAATCAGATGAATATGAATACCAAGTGTATTATATGGGCCGTCCCCAATAATCCTCAAAAAAGTTTTGGGCCAGTAGAAAAAAAGGGCCTCAATTCGGCTAATTTTATTTAAAAATATTAGTTTTACATCTTAAACTTGCAAAGTTACATCAAAATAGAGGGTAGACGGGCAACAAACGGGCAACAAGCTGCACCGCCACCCCTTTCTGAATCGTGAACCTTAATCTTTACTAAAGAGTAATGACTTAAAATAGGTTTTAGTGCTTAATTAATAAGTAAGATAAGTGTTTAACAAAGTATATAGATTTTTCTTATAAAAAAAATTAATTCAGGGCGCTCGGGTAGGCCGGGCCATGGGCCGTCGCCCTCCCAGAACTCACACATAGCTGGCAATAAAATCATATCATATCGTATCATATCATATCAACAACTAAAGCCATATTAATCAACCTAACAAAACCAAACAACAACATAAAAAGCTATACATCAGATCAACTGAGGAAAATTATACATCAACTATTTAAAAAAAACTAATCAAATAGCCAGATCGTAACATCAATAAACATATCAACAAAACTACTAACAACTAACAAAAATATATAACTAGTCTAAGTAGCAGATATAACTCTAATAACAAATAAACACGTGGAAAACGTGAATCAACACCATAACAAAACCAAACATAAGTCAAACAAAACAAAACAACAGATCTAAACAAAACAAATGATATATAGAGACAGATATACATGAATTAAAAGCAAAAGAATGAAAGGATGAAACAAAAAGAGATGGTAAAAATATACCAGCATACTTTCCTCTATAGCAAGACATGATGGAATAATAATAATAATAATATGAGATCTGAAGAAAAAGAAAAGAAGTTATAAAGACAGGGTGGTGGTGGTAGTCAAACAAAGGGAGTGAGGGTTTGTATTTATAGGACAAGGACATCGGTATCATCGAACCTAACCGAGGAAACAAGTCTCTTTGAGGCGGTTTTGTTTTATGACTGTTTTGCCCTTTTCTGAATTTTTTTTTTTAATTTGTTCTAAGTTTTTTATGTTTTTTGTTTATGGAAAGGAAGTTATGGAAAATGTTATTTTAGTAAATAGGTGATATGAAAATATTTACTAAAATGGGAGGAGTTTTATTTATTTTTTATTTTATTTTTAAATAAAAAAGTTAATTACAGGAATATTCTGGAAGCATTTTAGCGTTTGCCAAATCTTTTTAACAAAATTAGTCTTTTTTTTAACAGAAGAAGGTTTTGGGATAAAAGTGTAGGTTGTGTATTTCAATTCATGTATAAAGTTTTGAATCATTTTTTGATTAAATAAATACATGGAATCACTAATTAGACAAGACGTGAAGAGGTTTGTAAGAATATGATGTAGACACGACATAAAGGATATGTTAAGAACAAGATGTTTTTCTATGTGAAAACAAAGTGTTGATTTTTATCAAATTGCTAAATGTTCACTTGGTATCACCACCTGTAAAACAGGCATGTTGGCATTTCATCATTCCTTCGCATTTCATGACCACATATCTTTTCTGCTAAGAAATGGAAAATATCAAAACCGAGAGAATGAATAAAGTAAAATCTCAATGACACCTGACTCCTCATCCATATATAGGGAGGAAGAAAAATCCGAACATGGTGAAGAAAGCAAAACCCAAAATATAGATAACCAGATGTGCATTCGAGTATGTGATTATTTATAAAAACTTTAATGGATTTAGATATTGGTATGACATTTCTTAAATGTATATTTTTTTTTATTTAAACAACAATTTTTAACACCAAAATACCACTTAATCTTACACTTGTAAAAATTTGAATATACATAACTTAATCAGTGGGAGGGGGCAGACACCATACCACCAAACAACTAGGTCTCACGTGTTCTTAAATGTAAATGTAATTAAAAGTTTGTATGTGATATATTAATGTGAGACACTTAACCTGTAACTTTTCTTTCTGTTTCTTGAACAACAAATTATAATTATACTGTCACGTAACAAAGATCTACATTAGCAAGATGCTAAGATGTTTAAAGAAATCTTAAAATCACTTAATTTTGAAGGCAACCATGAACCATCCTAAATGCCATCATTGATAGCAATATTTGAACACACCATCAAAGTCCAAAGAGGGTTACCACGGAAGTCATAAACGGGTTGCACATATCAAAACAATGGCCTATATATGCTAGATTTTGGTTATACCAATTTCAAAATTGGACACCAAATAGTCAAACAATGTAAGCTTATCAAACCATATAAAGTAGCTGCAAACAATAGATGAGTTCAAACTAGAGTTTGATTGCAGGAATTAGGTTAAGCACAAGTTTGACTAGATCGTTACATAAATTTATTTGATGTAATATAACATTTACCTATTATTTAAAAAGTAACTTAGGGAATAGTAACCCAAGATATCCTGGCAATCCGTTTCTTCATCCACGGCTAGCAACCCTTTTGTGCTTTAGGTGTGGTACCACATGTACAACCATTCAAAAAAAAGTCTACAAAAATGAAAAAGGAATCTATGGTGGAACTAATATGTTTTTTTTTTTTGAACGTTAACTTTCATTAAAACAAGGGGAAGTCCTCAAAGCGAGGACAAACGCCCGAAAACTATAACATGTACAACGGATTAAAACACCAATCCTCCCATTTGAGATCGTTTAAATGGGACCTATTCTTTAACCACAAAAACGACACAGACTTAATACTACCGATGACGCACGTGACCTTTGGAATCTTGTTGTTGAAGGCCTTATCATTTCTAGCTTTCCAAATCAACCAAAGCGTCACCAATATAATACCATGAACAATCCGTTTACCCACTTGCCGCCGCGAGCTTGTTTATACAACAAGAGAAGATCATTAATCTGGACGACGTTACTATTGGGCAGACGACACCATGACCAAATACCGGACCACACCCCATAGGAGAAACCACAACCAGTGAAGATATGGCTCGATGTTTCTAATGCCACCTCACAAAGCTTGCAACGATCATTTGGAATAAAAACATTTCGCTTACTAAGGGCTTCTATAGTTGGAATCCTATCCATCTCCGTCCGCCACGCAAAAATATGACACTTTATAGGAACCCACGCAACCCATTTCAACTTGAATCCATCGTTACTGACCAAACAGTCTTGTAACTTCTTTTTAACAGCTGCAACCGTGAAGGAAAAAGAACCATCCCACTTCCATGTATCTTTCTCAGCGGATAAACGTACCTGTTCCAGCAGAGCCGAGAGATCCATCCACTCTTGGACTTCCAACAAACCCATAGGCTGCGCATAATCAACTGGAGACCAGTTCCCATTTGTTCTGCACAGCGATATCACACAGCGTTTGGAGGTAGCTGTTCGGTATAGACGAGGGAATTTTGACATTAGCGGCTCGTCTATCAACCAAACGTCCTCCCAGAAACGAATACTAGAACCATCTCCGACCTTTCCCTGCAATAATTCACAAAAAAACCTGTCACCGCATTTAAGTTTTTCGCAATTCTTGACGATCGCTGCCCAACAACCGCTCGTTCCTGAGGCTCGAGGGAGACCCGACCAACGAGCTCTACTATGATGGCAGGACAAAATTGAGAGTTTCCATAAAACCCCTTCTTCCACTTTAAAACGCCACGCCCATTTTGCTAGTAACGCGTCATTGATGTCTTTCAAGCGACTAATACCCAATCCCCCTTTACTTTTGTCACAACAAACCTTATCCCACGCGACCTAATGAATATTGTTTTTCCCGCTCGTAGGAGACCAAAGGAATCGTCTCATAAGGCTTTCTAGCTTATTTATCACACCAACCGGGGCCTTATAAAGCGAGAAAAAATAGACGGGGAGACTTTGTAAAACGGATTTGAGCAACGTGAGCCGACCCCCCATGGAGAGAAATCTAGCCTTCCAAGACGTAAGTCTAGACTCAAAGACCTCTACAACTTTTCTCCAATTATTGATTCTATTCATATTAGCCCCCACTAAAACCCCAAATAGTCGAATGGAAAGAACCCCATCCGACAACCCACCTCATCAGACAACAACTCCACCTCTTCGTTCGGCTTCCCAACACCATATAAAAACGACTTGTTGATGTTTATTTTGAGACCCGAACAAAGATAGAAGATCCTTAAGATCCTCGCCACAACCTTAATATTATCATTAGACCAACTTCCCATCACAAGCGCATCATCCGCGAAAAATAAATGAGTCATTTCTGGCCCATTGTTTGGTAAAGAAATCCCTTTAAAAATACCTAACTTGCTTGCTTTGTTAAACAAACAAGTCAACGCCTCCATAACAATCAGGAAAAGGAAAGGGGAAATCGGATCGCCTTGTCGGAGACCTTTAAAACATTGGAACTCAAACGTAGGCGATCCATTGACAAGAACCGCTGATCTCGCCGAGCACAAGATACCTTTAATCCATAACCGCCACTTTAACGGGAAGCCCATCTGCTCCATAATAGATAATAAGAAAGCCCAATTAACGTTATCATACGCTTTTTCAAAATCAATCTTCATAAAGAAAACCTCTTTGCACCTTCTTTTGCACCAAGATAATATCTCATTAACCATGAGGGGGCCATCAAGAATATTTCTCTCACTCAGAAAACCCGATTGATTATCCGAAATAATATGTCCGATAACCTTTTTGATCCGTTCTGCCAACACTTTAGAAATAGTTTTACTGATAACGCCCACCAAGGTGATAGGTCTAAAATCTTTTAGACCTAGTGGATTCTTTACCTTTGGAACAAGCGTAATAAAAGACGACCCACACCCCTTGCTGATAGAACCCGTCTCAAAGAACTCGGACACCTTCAAGATCGGTAGTTTTTCCTCACATACATAAAGCGGTCAATTTTTTTACTTCAAAAAATAATACTTTGATTACTTTCTTTATAGTCATAAAATTCGATGGATGTGATGATTGAATGAGAACGATTGTAAAATCATTTTTTGTTTTCTTACGGTTACTATAACGTGTGCTGGTATTTGTTATCGTCTTGATTTGGTTATTCTTTTTTACGATAATGTTTTACGTATCGATCCAAATTTGACGAGTTAACATTCCGCAACGTGCGTGCACGGTTTAATGTTTTTACATCCCGCCGCAACGCGCGAGATGCTCTTGCTCGTATGAATAAGAAAGCAACATGTTTAAATTTGTAATCGAATAGTCAACACTGAATTTGCGTTCTAAACAGTACACACAATGTTGTCGTATATAAGATTTTATCACATCATCAATTGTATAACACAGATCTATTATTTGATACTCATTGACAACACAACTAGATCATGCATCTGTTTAAATTAAATAATCAAACAATTGGCTTCTTCATATTTTGTCTTACAAAATTTTCATCTAACAAGCTAACTACAAAACAATAAGATTCAATTACCAATTTCAGCATGGATTATGATGTAGCCTTCCAGCTCGTCCGACAATGTTTAGAACCTGGGGATACAAAAACTCGATCGTCGATTTTAGCAACCAATTGTACATACTTTCCGCTAACAACAACTTTAGAGCTTGTACTAATATGCACAACAATCATATTTTGGGGCAAAAATGCTTATAGATATAATTAATTCATTTTAACAGACATATGGAAAAAGCTAACACATTTGGAATTTTTCTCAAAAATTTAGTAGTCATCAAATACATGGTTGAAAAAGAGAGTCAAAGGCGTAGTTCAATGGTTAGACCACAGGTAGTGGTGTGAAATTTTTCAAGCCCCCGCCAAATGTCAGTGCTTGATTGGCCAAAAAAAAAGAACTCAGATTCACGTCATTTTTTGGCGTTAAAGTTTTCACGGCAAATACCCAAAAAAGAAGATTCACGCCTCGGCGGGCGCTGTTGGGGCTTGAAGGGGCGTTTTTTGGCAATTCACACCCAATACACCTCTTCATTACACATGGTCGTTTTTTGGCAATTCACGCCCAATTCTCCTCTCCATTACACATAGTCTTAATGACAAATGAATTGGAATGATTTAATCCAATTGGGTCAAAAATGGTGATGGAAAAAAATAAAAATAAATTGGTGCGTACAAATCCGTTGAACTCTTAGAAAATTTTTTTTACAAACAATCCAAAAGGATAGAAAAGTAATACATAGGAAAAGCAGTACATGGGAAACAAAGAACCGAAGTCCTAGTACCTATTATATGGAAAATTGGATTTTAACACCCTGAACGATTGATTATTGGCCGCTGACGTACTGAACTACAAAATTGATCACCATCGCACTGTGATACAGACCAATAGGTTGAAAGTAAAGTGTGGTGGTGATCAATTTTGTAGTTCAGTGCGTTAGCGGCCAATAATCAATAGTTCAGGGTGTTAAAATCCAATAACCCCTATTATATTTATTAATACAAGATCTAAAACACTTGTAATTTTTATTTCTATTGTTCATGCAACTTCTCAATGTTATTGTACCAAGTCCTCTGAACCCACAATGCCGCTATATGTCCAACACCACTGAAAACAACCTCAACAAACGCCATGAGGTATGATCGTTGTGGAGAGAAACCCGCGGTTGTTATCGACTTGTTGCAAGGCACCAAAAAAGATCCAGATTTGATGCCATTCAATGCTTTCTTTGCAACTTCTTCAACTTGCATTGCACCAGAGGTTGCTGTTATGATGCGTGTCAATCGCGGCATTGTCTTTTTCGCTGTAATGCGCACAAAAATTATCAGAAATGAAAGAAGGTGGTACAAGAGGTTGGGCATGGCTCATATTATTTTACATCTCTTTGTTACTTGTATTTACACCTAAGAATACGTACCCAAAAAGTTACACATGTATTAGTTTAAGTTCACTACCAGAAAACTGGGTCGTTTCCAATAGAAAAAAAAAATTCATCAAAATTATGTAGGAAACAATTGTTAGCGACACTTTCTAGACAAAACTAAATTTGTCGGAAAACTTGTCCTGGGAAACTGTTTTCCGACAAATCTTCCCACACATTTCCGACACCTTATTTTAATTCCTACGCGTTTCCTAGGAATATATACTCAAACATATACAAAATTTGGTATTACTTATATTTGTCGGAAAAGGGTGAGAACTTTTCGACACATTTAGGCTTTTTTTGACAACATTGGTATTGTGTCAGAAATATTGTAAGTATTTTCGACGCATAAAATTTTCGTAAAGTGTATTTAATATAACGCTTTTAGATTAAACCCGTGTATATTTCTTTCTCATGGTGGTAACGGTTGAGAAAAATAAAGTATGCCGAAGAATGGGTTAGAATTGACATGTACTACAATCTTTCCATCATTACCGCCTCCATCACTACCAACCACCATAAAAACAAATATAGTTATTGAACCCATGACGACCCGGCCTGTTTTGACCTCAACCTGTCTTAACCCGTTAGCCACCCATAAGTCTTAAGAGGAAGCTTAACCTTTTGCCAAACTGAGTGTATCAGTTTCGGGTGGAAATACAAGCGAAACATGAATGTTATCGGTAATAACTTCTTGTTGTAGGCCTTCTGCCAAACCTCTTAGGCCAAACTTTGTAGCAGAATAAGCCGCATAACCATAAATGCCCACCTAACATAACATATAATTTTTGCATCAATAACATAACATGTAATTTTTGCAAATACTAAAGGAAAGAAAGTTGATCCTTTTGAACAAATTTAAGGTCATTTTGAGATGCTTAGCAGGGTTTCCACTTCATTTAAGGGATTGAGTTCAGTGGCGGAGCTTGAAGTTTTAGATTGTGGGGGCCGAAAGCCACTAGACCATTTTTTTTTTCAAAAACGAGGAATTTATAGTACTGAGCCAAAAAACGGTGAGGGCTGGACCACCCTCAGGGTCCTTCTAATGCTTCGCCCCAGATTGAGTTTGAAACTTTGAATTCTATAATTTCATTTTATATCTAGCTTTTACTCTTGGACACTAATGATATTATAAAAAAATAAAAATAATAGATTGGGTTCATGGGGACAACTGGACAAGTTTCGAACCATGCACGTACCTTTAGTATAGAGATGTGGGATACAAATATAAAACAAAATGGGCTAGCAACTAGTTGTGTTAAATAAGTAATCAATATATAATTAGTTAAACGTGTAGGAAAAAAAATTTCAAGAGGAAAAAGTATAAATTACACAAAATGATGCTAATTAAATTTCAATATGTTTTTAAGTGTCTTGTCTATAGGGGTTTTACTTATGGGAGCTCGCGTTTGGCTAATTTCGAGCTCTATCTTTAAAGCTTGAACCCGACTGATAGGTAGTTTTTCAAGCTCGAGCTCGACTCGTAAGCCATTTGTCAAATTTGAGTTCGGCTCATATATTAGTTATTCATTTTATATAACAATTTGAATCGTGAACAACTCTAATTCGTGGTTGGGTAGTTTTCACGGCGATGCCACGTTTCATGCTTTGTTTACCCAATCCACACAGGTTTGATACTTGGGGATGACTATTGTTTTTTCACTTTTTTTGCGTAATGCGGGTATTATTACTAGCTAATATACATTTATAATTATCCCCACACACATATATACACACGTGTGTGTGTATATTTAATTGTATGTTTCCATATAACATAATATATATTGAAAGAAATTAGTTAGTTATGTAATCTAGTGTACTAAAAACTCATTGTTGACTCGTTACTCAATCTGACCTGTCCATTTTATCAGGCTTAAAAACTCATGAATGTCTAGTTACATAACTTAAACATAAAAACGCGCCATACCTGACCGGCCTGTGAAGACATGAACACGATTGAAACCGGCTTTCGGTCACTTCTATTCTTCATTCCAGGTAATGCAGCCTTAACCAAATTAACAGTCCCAATCAAATTAACATCAATCATGCTTTTAATCTCCTTCATATCCTGGTCCACAATCTCTTGAGCTACAAACACACCTTGATTACAAACCAATACATCAATGGGGCCAACACTCTTAACCGCTTCTTTAACAGCTTCAAAGTCACATACATCCACGCTCAAGATATTAACTTCTATGCCTGTGGAGAGTTGGATAGAGTTCTTGGCTTCCACGAGCTTTTCGTGGTCACGGGCTAGGATAGTGACACGGGCGCCTTCAGCGGCAGCCTGCCTAGCTAATGCTAGGCCAATGCCGCTGGAGCCGCCCGTGATAAACATGTGGCGAGATTTGATTGGGATTTTAATGGGATGAGGACGTACAATGAGTTTAAGAAAGAAAAGAATACATATTATGATAATGAAGAGAGCAAGAAATGAGAGATGGAGGTATGCCATGGATGTTGTGAGGGATAAGAGCAAAAGTGAAATTTATATTTGAAAGGATAAAAACTACAATTAAATGGGCAAGATAGATATAGACTAGACTTTTCTTTTGTTTTTTTAGGTGGGAGATTTTTTTTTACGATAATGTGATAGCGTATCTATGAGATTGGTATCGTATCAGCATTAAACAACTATTGGTACGTATCTAAAAATATAAATGCTAATTTTTTAGAATGTAGGTATCGGATACTGTACTGAATCTGTCAAAAACAAAAAAAAAAATCGATTATCGATTATTACCTATAAAAGTAAATTAGTTTTAACATAGAAATTCTTAATTTTTTTAAATAACACGTTAAAAACATAAAGGTTTGAACTTTATATTTTATTATTAGTTTTTTATATACTCTTATATATGTTGCTACATTTGAAAATTTTTTTAAAGAAAAAAATCAAATTCTTAATCATTGTTCTTAGTTAATGTTTAGGGTAAGTTTTTCCTAAATTTCTTACTTTATCAAATAACAATGTTTAGGATAAGTTTTTCCTATATACAATCCGTAATGTTGTGTGTAATTATTTACTTGGTTAATCGGTTACTACACTTGTTCAATCAAATGGAAAGACAGTGAGAACCATCAAATATCAATAACCATTGTCCATTGATCATGAAAGCCATGAGCTCTTTGTGAAAAATTTACGTAGTTCAACTAATGTTCCAACTGTTGCTTTCATGGGTCACACATATCGTGGAAATAATAATTCAAAGAACCCTTCACATGGAAACAATACTTGTGGGACCAGCCATGTTCACGGAAATAACTACAATTATTTTCGACTCAGGGATAGAGGTGCACAAAACCGGGTTTTTTGAATACCCGGGTTCGGTTATGTACCCGGGTTTGGGTATGACCGGGTAGGGTATAACCGGGTATTACGAAATAACCAGGTCGGGTTCGGGTAGGGTATTTTCGTGAAAAACCATACCCTATATATCAGGTTCAGGTTGGGTTTTCAATACCCGTTTCGGATATACCCAGTTTCGGGTATTAGATACCTATTTTCGGGTATAAAAAACCCTATCCGTGTGTTTTTTTTTTCTTTTTTATGGTTATTTATGTTTATTAATATTTTTTTTGGTTCCTACGCTGATATATTGCCATATTCAACAGTTAACACTATATTAACATTTAAATTCTTAGACAAAATTGTTTAGTCAACACTCAACACTATTTTGAAAGATTGTTTGAATCAGAAGCTGAAGTCAATAACAGCTCCCATTACTATAACAAGATATTATAGTTCTGCTTCTTCTGTACTATTTTTTTCCTTCTAAATAAACAGTGGAATGGTGTAATGAAGTACAAAAACATAGATAATTAAGTCTTCATTGATAATCAAATAGCATTACTAGATACATCAAGTACAAGTGATAAAAAAATATAGATAGTTAAGTTTTCGTTGATAATGTAGTAATTCATCGTCTTATTTAACGCCCTCATTTGATAATAAATACCCGGGTAAGGTATTTTTTTCGGGTTTGGGTTCGGGTATTTTGTGCACCTCTACTCATGGGTACTAATTTTGGGCAGGCCCGTTTCAGGCCTAATCACACTCAAGGGAATAGTCCATATAGACCCCCCACTTGTCAATTATGTCGAAA
This sequence comes from Ambrosia x helenae, assembly GCA_030844895.1. Taxonomy (NCBI): domain Eukaryota; kingdom Viridiplantae; phylum Streptophyta; class Magnoliopsida; order Asterales; family Asteraceae; genus Ambrosia; species Ambrosia x helenae. The sequence goes on along the minus strand of JAUTDX010002571.1, from coordinate 14,907 downwards.
GCCAAGCCATTTTGCATCGCAATGTTATCATCTTGCCTCGTTTGCTTTATCGGCTACACCGTCCGATGAACAAATGGCACAAGCTTTTCACGCTCAATGCCATTTGAACACCACGGTTCCCGCTTGGACATCCGATACCGGAGCTTCAACTCATATGATTCCCCCACCACAATTCTTCAGAATTCCACACCGACTCAAGGTAATTACAAAGTATATTTTGGTAATGGCCAATCTTTTCCTATTTCCCATGTCGGTAATACTAAAATACTTGGAAATCTTGCTCTTAATAACGTTTTGGTAGTACTGAATCTCACTAAAAATCTCCTTTCGATTGGCAAATTAACCGAAGATAATCCTGTTGATGTTATATTTTTTCATCCCTATTTTTACATTCAGGACCGTCGAACCAAGCAAACCTTAGCCCGGGGGTGCCATGAAGACGGCCTTTATGTTCTTCGCAACACCCATGAAGCTTTAGTGACCTCACACTTATGTCCAAAAGCTTCATTTGAGTTATGGCATTCCCGTCTTGGGCATGTCAATTTTGATGTAGTAACTTTACTTAAAAATAAGGTGTGTTTATCTTTTACTTCCGTACTACCAAAACCGGGACTTTGCTCCCTATGTGAACTTGCTAAGTCCAAACGGCAACCTTTTGTTTTGAATAATAAACGTGCGACTTTGCCTTTAGAACTTATTCATTGTAACTTATGGGGGCCATCCCCGATTAAATCGGTTGACAATTTTTTATATTATGTGGTCTTTATTGATGATTACTCTTGCTTCACATGGTTATATCCATTACGAGCGAAATCTGAATTTTTTGATGCTTTGTCTATTTTTATACCATTTGTTGAAACACAATTTTCCACTAAAATAAAAGTTTTCCAAAGTGATGAAGGCACAGAATTTACAAATAATCGTGTCCGACATTTGTTTGAACAAAATGGCACCTTTCATCGGATGTCGTGTCCGTATACCCCTCAACAAAACGGTAGGGTTGAACGTAAACATCGGCACATTGTTGAAACCGGCTTAGCTATGTTATTTCATGCCAAGCTACCCACCAAATATTGGGTTGATGCTTTTTCGTCTGCCGCGTTTATCATCAACCGTTTGCCCTCATCGTTGCTTCACGGGAAGTCACCTTTTGAACTTTTATACCACCAACTTCCGAACTATGATTTGTTTCGGTCGTTTGGTTGTCGTGTTTTTCCTTTTTTACGGGATTACTCACCAAATAAATTATCACCAAGGAGCATTCCGTGCATTTTCATTGGGTATTGCACTAAATATAAAGGGTATAGGTGCCTTGATCCATGCAGCTCTCGTATTTACATAACTCGCCATGCTCGCTTTGACGAGAATTATTTTCCTTTGGATACCAACACAAATGCCACACCCATTAACATGCTTGAACTATCAACATTTTTGGACATTTCTCCACATTTAGCACCCAATGGTACTGTTACATCAAAAGAAAACTTTTCCAATGATGTTCCCAAGGCTACTGTTGCATCGAAGGAACCCAATTCTCCTGCTATTGTTCCATCAAATGTTCAAGGCAATGATCACAATTTGCCTTCCTTTACCACAATTCCTTTTCCTGTTCATGTCCCAAGCCTAACATCGGCCCAACAACAAACCACTACACCTCCTAATTTATCCCAACCGGCTCCAGTCCAAAATCCCTTAACAGAACCTCCAGCCCAACCTCTTACTCCCGTCAGCCCATCTTCACCACAACATACAGCCACATCCACTCCAACCGAAACTCCTACCACCACTCCACCTTCTTCACCTACCTCATCGGTTGACTCCACTAGTCAATCCGATGTCGCCATACCCGCTCCTCCTCCACTTCCTTCTCATCCTATGATTACTCGTGCAAAATCCGGGATCTTTAAACCGAGACATCGTGTAGATTGGGCTCATACGTAAATGATTCCTTTACATCATGCCTTGTTTGCCACTACAGATCCTACAACATATCATACTGCATCCAAAGATAAAAAATGGGTTCATGCCATGGAGGAGGAGCTTAAAGTTCTTTATAGGAACCAAACTTGGACTCTTGTTCCTCGACCTACGAATGCCAATGTGGTTGGTTCAAAATGGCTTTTTAGGACCAAATTTTGGTCGGATGGTTCCATTGAGCGCTACAAAACCAGACTCGTGGCTCAGGGTTTTACACAAGTCCCTGGTCTTGATTATTCTCATACCTTCAGTCCGGTGGTTAAGGACTCCATTGTTCGCACGGTTTTAGCTCTTGCTGTTATCAATGGTTGGCACCTTCACCAGTTAGATGTTTAGAATGCTTTTTTTGCATGGGTATCTTACTGAGACTGTTTTTATGGAGCAACCCAAGGGTTTTATTGATCCTCGATTTCCTTCGCATGTTTGTAAATTGAACAAGGCTATCTATGGTCTAAAACAGGCTCCCAGGGCTTGGTTTCATCGTCTAGGTCAGTTTCTTACCATGACTGGGTTCTCATGTAGTCGTGCAGACCATTCCTTGTTCATTTACAAACGTGACTCATGCATCATGTATCTTCTTGTTTATGTCGATGATCTCATCTTAACAGGCAATCAACAATCCACTCTCACCTCTTTCACAGCTCGTCTCAACAAAGAATTTTCCATTAAGAATCTTGGGGAACTCAGCTACTTTCTAGGATTGGAGGTTACCTACACTCACTATGGACTTTTCTTGAATCAATCCAAATATACCATGGACATTTTGACCCGTGCTAAGATGTTGGATGCAAAACATGCACCAACACCGTTAAGCACAAATGTTTCTTTTGTTTCTACAGGTGAGGCGTTTTCAGATGCTACTCAATATCGTTCCATTGTAGGTGCTCTCCAGTACTTGACGATCACAAGACCTGATATTTCCTATGTTGTGAACCAGGTCAGTCAGTTTCTTCATGCTCCAACCATTGATCACTTTCAGCAGGTTAAAAGGATTCTTCGCTATCTCAAGGGGACTATTGCTTTTGGATTACACTACAGTCGACCAGCTCACACATCTTTACTTGGCTACTCAGATGCTGATTGGGCTCGTTGTTTGGAGACTAGACGTTCAACTTATGGCTACACTATTTTTTTGGAAGCAAATCTCATCTCATGGAGTGCTAAGAAGCAACCTATCGTTGCTCAGTCCAGCTGTGAATCCGAGTATCAGGCAATGGCTAACACTGCTGCAGAAATTGTATGGTTAACTCATCTTCTTCAAGAACTTCATGCTCTGCCACCAGACCAGACCAACTATTCTTTGTGACAACCAAAGTGCCATCTTTCTGACTCAGAATCCTGTCTCTCATAAACGCGCCAAACACATCGATCTTGATTATCATTTCCTGCATGAACTAGTACCTGCCGGTAAACTTGCCACTAAATATGTTCCAACCAAGCTTTAGGTGTAGGGCTGTACACGAGCCGAGCCGAGCTCGAAATTAAACGAGCCAGCTCGGGCTCGGCTCGTTTTTCTGGTCGAGCTGAAAAGTCAAGCTCGAGCTCGGCTCGTAAATGTTCGAGCGAGCTCGAGCTGGCTCGAGCCAGCTTGTTTTTTTTTTCAATTTTTTTTAATTTTTTTTTCACGAAGACTTATGAAATAAAAAACAAAAAAAAGAAATAAAATTACACATACATGTATATTTTTTTTATTTTTCTAAGTTAGGGTTTATTGAATTATGAAGAGGTGGAGTAGATAGGTAGTATGAGTGGAGTTTTTAAAATTTGAATTTTAGAATTGGATTTGGAGCCAAAATATATTAGTTTCATCTATATATTAATTACACATACACAAGCCTGAGTCGAGCCATCGAGACGAGCCACGAGTCAAGCCATGAGCCGAGCCACGAGCTGAACATCCTTGGTTCGAGCTTGGCTCGATTACAAAACGAGCCAGCTCGGCTCGGCTCGAAAACAAAACGAGCCTTTTCGAGCGAGCCTCGAGTCGCGGGCTTTTTGTACACCCCTATTCAGGTAGCATATATTTTTACTAAAGTCTTCCAAGTTCTCAGTTCAACTTTTTTCGTCAAATGCTACGCATTGGTCCACCACCGTTCAGCTTGCGGGGAATATGTTACCTAATAAATTATGATTTTGTGTGTTTAGATAAGTTAATATTTTAGAGGTACTTTAATGTAAATTTATAGTCTATATAATCTTCCATGTATCCAAGTTAAAATCAAGAAGAGAAACCTTTCACATTTTATCTCAGTTGATCGGTCCCATGCTTGAATAATTGTCCTGAATGTTACGAGTGTTAGGTATTCTTGTTGGGTTCAAATTTTTTTTGGCCATGTGCTAATTCTAAAACGAGCAACATACATTGCTCTTCCACATCACCTTGTATCACTCAACAAATCTGTTAAAACATATTGGTTTCGCTGAAGTGTTGTCAAGTGAAGCAATGGATGAAGTTAGAATCACTGAAGCAGTGTCAAGTTAGACGAATCGGACTTTTCAAACCAAACAGTCTCATTATGCAAACACACGCGGTTTGCGTATATAGCCATCGAAAATCGTAGGTTTGGGCCACTACGAAGGAGTGAATTGAAGCGCATCTTGTGTAACTTATTAGCCCTAAAATGTGAGAAATAAAGAACCAAATATCATTAGAAACATATAACCAAGATGACCCAAAAAAAGGGAAAAGTCATAAAGTCACTACATCCATCAAAAGTTCAAAACTCTTAGGCTGGACGGTGTGGTGATAACGACCCTCCACCTCAGCACGTTTTCGTTCAATACCCCCCCCCCCCCCGGTTTCCCTGACACCATTGGGGTGGGTGGGGGGTGCTGAAGGCTCGTTGTTGCAAGGGCTAATAGGTTACACAAGATGGTCACGGGTGGTGGTGATGATAGTCACGGTGGTGGCGGTGTGGTGGGGGTGGTGATGGTAGGGTTTTGGGGAAGATGATGATGATATAAATGTTATTTTTTAGAAATAAAATTTAAATAACCCATGACCTCTTGGTCTAGTGGTATGGTGTCCCTCCTTACAAATGTGAGGTTGTGGGTTCAAATCCTTGCAAGTGCAAGGTGAGGTGGAATAAGGGTGTTAAAATTTGCCGTTCAAAAAAAAAATAAAATTTAAATAGAAAAAAAATAGAAAAACTAAACCATTTTTCTTAATCTTATGTATTTTTTTAAGGTTATGTATTTTTTTTTTAATTATTGTGTATTTTTGTTAAAATTTAAACAAAATAAAAAAATGACTAAGTAATGATTGAGGAGGTTTTATTCTATTTCTTGGTAGTTATTAGGGGAAACTTTATTTCACCTTTTGACATAGCGTATACGTAACGCTGAGGTCGCACAATAGAGCCAGTAGGGGCTTTCCACCATCTAATTATGGGTTACATACATATTTCTATAGGTGGGGTCATATAGAAATAGAACAGTGAGAAGATGTGCAAGTCAATTAATATTTATTAAATTCTGTGAACTGGTTATACTATAAACAAATTGAGAGTTGATCAAAATTAGTATATTATTTGGTTTTGCTGGGGTATTATACCATCTATGAATCAACCTTTGATGAAAATGCCCGAACTTAAACCACTTAAGGTCGGAACATGAACCAAAAACCGGACTGATCCGGACCGGTTAGGTCCGGAACAACATCAAGAACCACATACGAAGAGAGAATCGATCTGGAAAACTCAACACAAAGAACCAAACCGGTTAAATCCCGGTCAAGTTGCTCGGTTTTGTTGGTCTCGCCGATTCTTGAACACCCCCAACCAAAAATGAGTTCAAGAGCTCTCAAAATTGTTGTTGCAAATAGATGGAAATTTCATTTAATCTAAGAAATAACTTATACAACTGCACCGATTAAAGATTACAAAACTCTAGCGACAACTTGTACAATTTATCCGATTAAAATGGTCCCTTTCGCTAGAACAACTCAAACTCGAGTTGCCCATCAGAAGACCCGTTGTAGTTCAAATACTTTCTTGCTCGTTCCAAAGAAGCGGCTTTAGAAACCGTAACATCATATGGTTCAGGCAGCTCGGGCGGAGATGCACATCGGATTAAAGCCCAATTCAACCCGTCGAAAAATGGGTGCCTTTTAATTTCAGCCGCCCCTCTTTGTGACCCCAATCGGTTTTCAGGCTCTTTCACTAATAACCCTTTGATTAAATCCCGAGCATGAAAACTAACCAGAGGCGTTTCGGGAAACCTAAGGCTTTCCAGAATCACATTGGTTAATGTCTCATCGTTTCCGGGCCCTTTAAATGGTGTTTTCCCGTACAAAAGTTCGTAGAGAAATATACCGAAAGTCCACCAGTCGACTGCACTTCCGTGGCCCTCTCCTTTTATGATCTCTGGAGCTAAATACTCATGGGTCCCAACGAATGAGTTGGATCGGGCTTCTGTTGGCTCGGCCACAAGCTGTGGTAATGAGCGGTTTAGTGCTGCTAGGTTGGGTTTTGTTTTCCGGGCTTTTGAAGGGTGTAAGATTTTAGACCTGAAGCATGAGACTTGTTGACATGTGGGTTTGATGCAGAACGGGTCTATGCAGCCTGAACCTGCGCATGGGCCCGACACCCTTGGTGGTTCCATTGGACCTGATGAAGGGGATTGGATGAGCATTGGGTTCACAGGGCATAGAAGAGAGAGGTCAAAATCTGTGACCATGATGTGACCATCTTCTCGAACTAAAATGTTTTCGGGCTTTAAGTCTCGATATACAATTCCAAGCATATGCAAGTATTCAAGAGCAAGGAGGACTTCTGCAGCATAGAATCTGCATGCAGATGTATAAAAGAAATTAGTACGTCATATAACATCGACAGTGTCATTTCAGAAGATGAAATGATCTAAGTTAATGATGGGTGGGTCAGGTTTGAAGGACCCGGGCGTGTTGTGTTGATCCACAAAAACATTTGTATTCCTATTTTATAAATAATTAATGCTTTAATATTATTACGGAAACATGATTACTACAATAATAATCCAAATATTTGAATTAAACAGTTTTAGGAGGTTGTGTGCATGATGAAGACTTTGGATGAACTTTCAAGTTTCAACCCGTTTGACCTGCTTTCTGGCTAATTGTTTGTTTGACCCGTTTGATATAAAACACTACTCAAACCGATCTATTCATAAGTACATGGGTTAAAACTTCCACATTTATGTTTGCAGTATACATGCCGAAACAAACACCTAAAGATAATTGTGGATGAAACAAATCAAAATCATGTAAAGAATGAAACCCACTAAATAAACCATCGAATATATCATCTAATGATGTACGATGCTAATGTTGCATGTTTGAAAGTACAAGTCAGTTAAAGAAAATAGAAAACAGCGCCATCATGATACATCATCAAATCTTTTCTATCTTCTGTCATGGGATAAAATGCACAAAATCGAAATGAACTTTACAGTTTCTTTTCGATTTTGGCAAGCAAGTTTAAACTAAGCGCAAAAAACTTACAATAATATTTTATTAACGAATATAGCGACCAAGTCACATCAGTTACCGATTGTAGAAACACATGACCTGTTCAAGTAGTGGCACACCTGTTTTTTGCTGATTTTTCAAAAACTGTTATCTGGACATCTTATTTATTATTTTTGTGCATAGTTATACTCTAACTGCCACATCAGTAATATACAAGTAAACTAGTTAAAATAAAGTTCGATTCCAGAAGTCAGTAACGAACTGTAAGTTAGTTTCTATTGTGATTTTTAAAGTTGGTTGCTAGAATCGAGAAACGGGGTATGTTTCATTTCTTTTACATGCTGTTTAACTTGCCTATAATGGGTGACCTTAGTTAAACGGGGTATGTATACGATATCCCTAATATTTATATCTCATAATAAAGTTACAAGGACAGAGACCAGATGTTTAACATACCGTGCTGCTTGTTCATGAAAATATCTGGCAGGCTGCTTTTGCCTGAGGACATGCAGGTCACCACCTGGACAATACTCCATCACCAAACACGATAAATTCTCAGAAACAAAATGAGCGTACAGAGTAGGGAGAAAAGGGTGATCCAAAATGCTTAAAATCTCTCTTTCCATGTGGGCTCTAGGCATCTTTTGCCGTCTTTCCAAGAACTCGTTATCCATAACTTTAATGGCAAAAGGGTAATTTGTGCCAGCTAACTCCGCAAGATAAACCGTACCAATATCTCCAGAACCAAGCTTTTTCAAAAGATTGAAATGTCTCAATCCAAGGAACCCGTTTCGTTTCATCGCTTGATTAATCGCCTGCCATCTGATGTCTTTTGACATATGTGGCCTATTGATGAGAATACACCCACTAAGATTTCTTTCTTCGCTAAGACTAGTACTACTACTGTATTCACATATGCTGCTATTTGAACTTTGTGTGAATTCTCCCTTATCTCCATATTTTGAGTTCTTATTATGTAGTAAAGAAATGGTTTTACCATAGCTGGTCAAATTGTTGACTTTTCTTTGCATACCAGCGTCTGTACTACTTGGAGAATGAGGAGATTGAGAGTCTTTATTGGGCTCGTCTTTTTCATCTTTTATAGCACAATTGCATTTTTGGCATATCATTTCGGAATTCGCAGGGGTAACAGAAGTCGACTCCTGTTTTAACTTTTTCTTCGCAAGGGCTTTGGTCCGAATCACCGTCTTGACAGCACGCGGTGAAGTTCTTATTGACTTCCCTTTATGACGTGGCTTTGGAGTTGGCTTACTTGATGTATGATTATTCTTGTCGCAATTATTTACTGGAATGACTTCAGAGTTGACCGACTCCAATGAAGCTTCAGGGTGAAGTGAAATAATCTCCTTCTCTTCAACTGGTTCATTTGAAGATTGACTATCGGATTCTGGTTCACGCAAAATCTCCTTCAACAGTGCGACGCTTTTTGGTGACTTTCCTAGATTAAACCGAGGGGTAGATTGAGCACTGTTACTATACGACATTGTTGAACGTTTCAGGGCAGCCATTTCTGAAGCTTGAGAAATGCATAATCCCCTTAAAGCTTGTTTTAAAGAAACAGGCTCGGGATACCCAACTCCTGACGAAGATGATAAACTCATCCTCATTGGTTTCTTTGACGGGTTTTTTCTCGGTGTGGGCCCTCCTGTTTCATCAGAGAAGCTTGAACCATTGAACGAAGTTCGGATATTAATACCCTCAAATAGCTTATTAATGTCATCTTCCAAATATCTATTGCACCCTTGAGCCTTTTTCTTTTTGTCATTAGAAAGATCACTTGAGTTGGGTTCGTCTTTCACCTCAACAATCTCATGGGTACCATATAGTGAACCCATTTATTATATTGTTTTCTTAATTTGATGATTATGTGGTGCAGCCGTGCAGGCACGTAATATATCCTTCACATGCCCTAACCTTCAACCATGGGTTACACACAAGGATCCAGATCTGAACATAGCATTATAACTTTGTCGGCAAAACGGCTGTGGGGCGGTCCTGAAATAAGATGGATGCAAAACAAAATCAGTCACGAACCGTTTTCCGTCTTCTATCATTATCATTAAATGTATAGAATAGTAGCACAGCTCAAAAGTTTAATACAGAACTAACTCTGACTTTTCTAAACTTATACTCATTAATCAGTTTTCTATCAACTTGAGGTGATCTTTCCAAAACAATATAGTACCAGAATTCTAGTTCTCACGTACCTACATACTAAGTTACTAACACTATACAGAAAGTATGCCTTCCATATATTAATCACACCTTATACTGCAGCTAAATCCCTTGAGACCAATAAGACAATAAGTGCTAGAAAGTTAGTTAACCACTTTTTTTTAACACAGAGACTAATAAGCAAAGATCAAATTTAAAAAGTGTGAGTAAGACATAAAAGAATACCCTTTATGAGGATTACTATTAAAACTAGCCTACTAGAGTAACAATTCTTGAATCCATATTCAGTTACAAATTACGAGACATATTCTCGGTAAAACTAATAATCTGGATTCGAAATTACCAATATTCCAAATTCCCAAATTTGTGTGAATCTTAATGACCTAAGTACCTAACTAGTTCATTTGGGACCAGCGGATTTGCTAGTGGACAACTAGTTCCCAATAAAAAATTCATCCTACTCAGTTTGAGTCTATGAGCAAATTGCAGTTCGTTCATCAATCCACATAAATAATAAAATTTCACCATGAATTAGGTGTGTTTATTTTTCGGTTTGAAACCGATGAAACTGAAAACCGAACCCAACCCAACCCAACCTAACAAAAACGACTCAATAACAAGTTTGGTTATCGGGTTTAGTTTTTTACAAATTGTTGATTTTGGTTTTAACCGAATAACCTGTTTAGACTACGTCTAAGCCCACTTTTATATAATTGATTAAGTTAGCCAAATCCCCAAGTCATTTGGTTGAAATAAGTTTGTAACAAATCAAATTCTTATTTGGTTCCATTAAACCTTACTAAAGTTCGGTTACACACGCATAAAATCCCAAACCAAGAAAAAAAACTAACTGACAAACACCCCTACATGATCAATATAATCAATACAAGCAAATATGCTACAAACTAATAGATATGCAACAAAACGCCTAATTTATCATATAACATAGCAACATACTACTTACTACAAACCATAGTTGTCAAAGCGCCTAGGCGCACTCAAGGCGCATAGGCCGAGCCCGGAGCCTAGGCGCATAAAAAACGAGGGCTTTTTATAATTAGGCGCATAGTATAAAATACATTTTTTAGGGATTTTAGAGATGTTTTAGGCTTGTTTAAAGCTACTTTAGGATGTTTTAAGGTTGTTTAGAGCTTGTTCATGGCTCATTTAGGATGTTTTAGAGGTTTAGGCAACTTTTATCCTGAATTTGGCCAGAAATCAGCCTGAAAACAGCCCTGATAGTGCGCCTCAGTGCCTAAGCGCGCTTTTGACAACTGTGCTAGAAACAACTAGAGAAATCAAAACAGCATTCGCCTACGATCCACCGGTAACAAAAAAAGACCTACATATTTTTAAAATCATCCGCTTCACAAGTTCATACTACCAAACGAAAAAGGTAAAGTTACAATCCAGCTCAAAATCACACACGCAGATTTCAAAATACGCGTATTTAACAACAAACAAACAAACGGATTCGCTTCAACTATTACAGATCATTAATCAACATAATCAATCAAAGTAAATATCAAGTTATCAACAGAATATGTTATCAATTGAATACAGAAACTATTTCACATTCAAGCTGGTGTATTGACCGATTATATCCTACCGGCATCATTACAAACAAATCGATAACAGATCTACTAATTTCCATAATCATCAACTACACTAGTTCATCCAATTCACACAACTGATCAAACTACAACCACACACTAGTCATTACCATATATAAACCTAATATTAAAACCGAACTCACAATAGCTAGGGCTGGCAATTCCTGACCTGTTTAACACACGATAAATAATAAATAATAAATAAATAATAATAAATATATAAAAACTGTTAAATAAAAAAAAGTAGAGATTTGAAATCAGCGTAATAAAACTTACGGAATGTTAATGATCGAAAGGGATAATAACATAGGGAATGCAAAAGCGGAGATTACGATGTGAAACAAACTTCAACAGCAAGTAAACAGTGTATGGATTACAAAGTAAATGTGGATTATTAAGAGAGAGAAAGAGAGAGAGATCTAGGATGGGTTTGATAATAATAATAATAATATTAGGGGGTGCAGAAACAAATTGGAACCCTAGGTAGAGGGTACAGAGAGCATCATGTGTGGAGAGCATATATGTTGATGTAGGGAGGAGGAAAACGACAGCGTTTGATTTTGAGGAGAGGCCCCTCAACATCTATCTCACTGTCTACATCAGCTGATATTTTTTTATATAAAAAAGTGACTGATTTTAACAGCTACTAACGTTATATTCTCCTTATGTCGATCAAATTTTATGGTGTTTAATAGGGTGTTTGGGATTTAGTTTCAATAGAAAAAGCTAATAACTCAATAAGTTGTTTGTGTAACTTAAAAGCACCTTATGTTTTGACTTTTGCCTTTTAGCTTTTAATGGTGGAAAAACTGTTTTGAAAAGTTAGAAATCCTGGCTTTTGGCTTTTGGAAAAAAATTATAAATCTACCACCCACATAACAATATTCACAATAAGTTAAGCGAAACACTTAAAAAATAACAATCTATTGACATTTTTACGTTTCTCATCCCAAAAGCTAATCCAAACACTTTTTTTAAAACTCATTTTTAAAAAAGTCACAAGCCAATAAGCACTTTTGACCAAAAGCACTTTTGCATTTCCAAACTCAATCCCAAACACCCTCTAAATTATTACTGGATTATATCCGGAAGCTTTCTGATAGACAAATCTAATATAAAATGTTAAAATATGTGTTATGATGTAACATAGAAATTAATGTATTACAATATGATATAACAATGTTTTTAATTATGCGAATAAGAATGAAAATCTATATTAAAGATGAACGTTTGGATGAGGAGTAGAGCTAGAAGTAAGCATTGCATGACGTAATTGAGGCAGTGGTCTTGAAGGTGTGGGTTTTTTTTTAAAGGAGTGGTTTTCACCTATTCTACTCTAGATGAAAACTAAATTCCTACTACTGGTCTGTTTTTAACCAACAGCCCGTCAAGGCTGGCCTGACAATGTTCTATCGGGCCTCGTGCAGGATCATCGGCCTTGGTGGCTTCCCACCGGAAACCGTACTGCCTTCACACGAGTTGTCTCGCTGAAGTAACAGCCGGATTAAAACCGGGGTGACGTTCAGGATCGAACCCCCTCAGTAGGTTCACTCATATTCGATGAAAATGAGGTGTAGTTATATGAACCCATTATAGTTTGGAACTTAGTGTGATATTAAAACAACTATGTTGGTGACTCAGAAAAAACAATCTACATGGCACATCCTTATGTGTGTTCAAGGTGAAACTATAGTAGTTGTGTATGTCTTATGGATTATGATGATTGTTGATACATCTACTTTTTGTCATATCTAATTCATATGTAAAGGGTTGCAATTTTCCAAGCCAAATCAACGAATAAGATAGTCGGGGATATGATGCAAACGTCTAAATTTGAGACGAAAGAATTGATAGAAACCAAACGAATGTTGGGTGTTGAGATTGATAGGGACATAATTTATGGTTGATTTGAGGCTTACACATAATAAGTATTTCAAGAAACTATTATATGAGTATAATATAGTTAGATCAAAGGAAATCAAGACACCTTTAGGTTAACACTAGTTGTTAAGGATTGATTCTTCAATATGAAAGATGATACTAAGATAATGTCAAGGACTCCTTAAACATTTGATGGTTTGCATAGCATATGAGTAAGCTTAGTATTCCTTCACATGTAGCTCAGTTGGTGAATGGATCAGGGATCCCTCTTGGAGGTCTCGGGTTCGATTCCCACGAAGGACATAATGAGAAATGATGGATGACTCCTGGCCTATGGCCATGAGTTCGAGTCCTCATCTTCGCCCGGGTTTTTACCAATCCTTCACCGTCATTGCCTACGGGCGGTGTGAGGGGTTGGGTTTTCCCGTTTCGGGAACTGCATGGGCGGGGCCTGACTACGCCAGCCGCCCGAGGTACGTATGGGCCCTCCATTGGGTTGGTCGTGGGGGTCTGTCCATAGTGTGGGGACTCTTCTGGGTAGTCGGGCAGAAATGTTGTTGGCCGTTAAAAAAAAAAGAGTAAGCTTGGTAAGCATATAAATTTGGTGAGACTTGTATGAATGCTCTATTGATCTTGATTAAAGTGTATGTATGTGTGTTAAGATTTAGAAAGTAAGCATGTTGTTGCATTGTCAAAAACAAAATCGCACTACAAAGCTATGCCAAAGGTTAATAAAGGATGTACTTTGGTTGACGAGGCTCATGTTAGACATTGGTGTGTTGTGATAGCAGGTGCGCTACACTCTTTTAGGAGTAAAGTGTATTATCAAAAGACCAAACATGTATACTTGAGGTTGCATTTTTATAAGGTAAGGGAGGTGAATGTGTGAAAGAGCCGCGCTCAGTCGTTGAAGACAACCCCAAGTCCCCAACAAGTTAACCAACAACAACTGAACCCAGTATATCCAATAAATAGCAGAGTTATTGAAAGGCTCTGTGTGAGGGTAGGATGTAGATAAGGCCTTACCTATATTCCAGTGAATAGAGAGATTGTTTCCAGAGAGACACTGACTCAAACCAAATATCAAGCAGATAAACCGAACTAGAAATAGTAATAGTAATATAAAGCTATCAATAGGAAAAGAAGTGGTGACAGAAGAAAAAAATATAACATCATAAAAAGCACGTATATACATAACTACAAGTAGGTACTCACATTCAAAATCCATCTAAAAATATAGGAAATCTAGACCTCTAAAACAACTAGATACATTATTACCCTCCCTAAAAGACACTCACTTTAATTAAACGTCTCCATAAGCTCATATCCTGGACCATATCCTCATAAGATACAACTCTAGTAAATTTTGCCTTATCCGCTCTTCTCAAGTCAATTCAGGTTTGCCTCTACTTCTCTTCCCCTCTACAATGAGGGTTTCCAATTGCTCTAACAGGCGTTGTCTCTAGCCTCCTCTTCTATGCCCAAACTAAGACATTACCAAGTGTAAACATGAGTTTACGACACCCGCGCGTTGCGACGGGATGTTGATCACGAAAGTTTTGGGATCACTTTGTCTTCACATCTATTTATTATTGACTAAGATCTTAGTTTTTAGGGAATAAAAAGATTGACTCAACAATTTACTTTTTTTAGCCAAAATGATCGTTTAGAATAAAATTAAAATCAAAAACATAATTAGAAAATAACAAAAACCCCTTCATATGTGACCGTTTATTTTGATACTTTGTGTGTGTGCACATTAAACCAAATGAAAGAGGTTGTATTTATATGTGA
>JAUTDX010002570.1:0-47553 GCA_030844895.1 Ambrosia x helenae | reverse complement strand
TTTACATGATGTTTGATGCTGCAAGTTCTTGTGAGGATTATACATGCCAAAAATAGATGGTTTTTGCTTTTTTGATTTAGCCCAACAAAGAAAACGAGCGTAAAGGAACATGTGGGCGATTAGGCGACCGCGGTTGCTTCTGATCAGAAAGACTAAATCATCTTCTAACCCTTTTTAGAGTCTTTTCTGTTTCAAGTTGCAGTGCAGTGACATGGTTTAAACCTGCTTCAAGTTCTTGGTTAACTTTGGTGTTTTCTTGTTGCATGTTGGACACTTCACCTTGAAACTTTGCAGCTTGATGTGTATTAACTTTATTTCATCCTCTTCAACACCTTCCCTCAATGCTCTCTTTATCTCCTCTGGAGGCGTCGAATAACGACGTGAATCTACGTTGTAATTCGTCCTTCAGTAACGCGCTTTGCTCTAACCATATTGTTAGTTCGGTTTGTATCTCCTTAAGGTGTTTGAATATCGCGTTGATGTCTGATCTTATGCTTGTTTTCCCATCACTTCCTTTAGCTTTCACCTTTACAATTTCTTGTTGTAGATCTTCTACTTCTGTCTTGAACTTTTGTACTTGATGGAATGTTGAGCTGAATCTTAACCAGAAATCAAGATTCTCGTCAAGTATTGCATCGATGTCAGTTCTTAGCTTTGCTTCAATCTCTGAAATTGGCTCTGGTTTGTCTATCAACATAGATTTGATGTCGGTTTCCTCGTTAACTTCTTGTTCTTGATCAACTTCTTGAAGAAGTTTGAGTTTTTGCTTCATTTGTTGAATCTCATTGTCCTGTTTCGCTAGTAGCGCTTTCATTTCGTCGATTTTTTCTTGGGTTTTTCCTCTCTTCATCGGCAGTTCTTTTCGGGCAGCCTTGTACTTCCTCAATATTGTAGTATACTCTTGTAAAAGAACCTTTTGTTTATCATCTAAACCGCCCGACAATAGTTCTTGCCAATTCATTTCCTCTGATTTACTACGTTTCAGAACATCATCTGCTGTTTCTAAGGTGATCATATTGTTGTTCGGCCACATCATCGTTCGCGCAGTTGGTTTGTTTCTCTTCCACGCGTTCTTTTGGCATTGAATTTAAGGACAGGCGTACGCATTTAGGGGAGAAACCGGTTGTTACCTTATTCTCTTCACCATTCGACGAAGGTGCACTTAGTTTGAAGTCCCCACATGTTGTTTCCGAGGTGGTGATGCTGTTGTTCGCCAACATCATCATTCTCGCAGTTGATATCTTTTTCTTCCACGCGTTCTTTTTGCGCTGAATTAAGGGGCAGGGGTACACATGTTGGGGAAGAACCTGTTGTTGGCTTCATCTCTTCATCATTCGTCGAACATTCAGTAAGCGTGAAGTCCTCATCGCGCTTCACATCATGGATGTGCTCAAACAAATGATGAACATTGCAATGGGCTTCAGTGAACTGTATCTTAAGCCTGTTATTTTGGTTCTCAATGCTCATCCCTAAATCTTGTACTCCATCCAGTTTCCTCTCCACTTCCTTGAAAGATTTTGCCAAATCATGCGTTGCACCGGTTGAATTAGCTAACTTATCTTGTTCCATATTCTGAATTTGTATATGAAGATCATCAGTTTCTGTTCTCAACCTGTCAATAAAGTGCACTTTGCGATGAAACCAACGTTTCTAAGCCGATAACTGTATTCACAAGCTTGTCAATCATATCCGCCATTTCTTTAACTGTCAATGGTTTCTTTGAAAGCTGCTCAAGCGCTTCTTTGATCTTTTCTTGTATCTCTTTTTGCTCACTTTCATGTTCATGATCATGAACATGATCATGACCATGATGATCATTAGTACACTGTAGATACTCGTGTTTAAGCGACTCAAGTTTCTGCTTTGCACCTTGAACCCTCTCGCGCTCCAATCTTGCTTTGTGGCTTGACTCGTCATGTTTCGCTTGTAACTTAGCCAAACTGTCTTCACATGACTTCAATGCAGCCTCTGCCATTATAGCGCGCGCTTCATCGTCCTCAATATCTTAACTACCTTAAACTCATCTTGTAAGTCACAAAACTCTTTGTTGCATTTCAATGATATTGTTCTCAATTTCTGAGAACTTTGCTAGCCCGGATTCATACGCGCTCTTGGTGAACTCCTTCATCGTTTGCATCGAAAGAATATCTTTCTGAAGCTTATCGATCTCGTCAACAGCCTCTCTTTCGTTAAACCAGATTTCAAAATACCGTTGGGGTGGTTATGATTATCTGCATTGGCTGCCTTCTTGACAATGTCTATCTTTGGGCCGTTGGTTAGGAAGCCTTCATAGTTTCTGGTACCTTTGGGCTTTTGGTGGATTTGGGCCTGTGCTTCTAGGATTTTGGGCCCATTTTTGTCATTTTCGTCGTCGTCGTCATAGTCATAGTCAGTGTCATATGGAAGTTGATCTGGGAAAACCGAAGCGATGGTGGTGTTGGCTTTTTGCAAATCGGTCGAGAGTTTGTCATATCTCTCGGCTAATGCTCGATAAGCACGTACACTCTCCTCGATGAAGGCTATGAGCTCGGGCCTGTGCTTGTAGTACATTTCGGCCCTCTTGGCAAATGAATCGCGTCGTTTTGAACGAGGTTCATGGCGTTGGCGACCTTCTCTTCCATATCTACAAATCCACAATAGTTTTGTAAGTTTCGTCATCATGTAGGGTTTTAAACGAGTTGAGTCTAAGCTTGGGTTCCGCTCAGGCTTGGCTCGTTTATTATTGATTAAGTATTTACTATCTATATTCTATATACTAACATTTCAAAATGTAAACAGTACTACTTTATAATTATATAATTAGTTGAAGTTGTGGCAAATTATAATCATTAATTGCTTTGTTTAAGATTTACCCCTCTATTTCAAATTTGTGAGTTGCTAATCACTAAATAACTAACTGATATCTAAAACTTCTAATACAAAGTGAATAATATTATTTATACAAAGAGATTTTATTTCAAATAACTTAATTAAGAGCACAGTTATTTATATATTTTTTAGGCGTGACGGTAAGATTTAGAGAGAATAGTTTTAGCACAAGAAATTATTTAGTTTATAAATTTATACAGACTTATAACATTAATAATATCCAAGCAACTTTATGATTTTAAGTTGTGTAAATTTAATTCATAAGTTTTTGAATCAAACTTAAATTTTATAATTGTGATTCAAAGTTAATTAACTAATCAAGTTGATTAAGACGTTGAGAGTACCAGTATCGATATTATCAACACCGGTAAGTTTTTTTTGTTTTTATTGTTTTTGATCGATGTGGAACATGAGTCGATATCCTTTGAGCATATTATGACTATTTTTTTAATTTGTCTATTCTGTTGATACAGAAAGTGACAGTACCATAATGAACTGAATCGATACCATTCAAATACCCGCCGCGTAGCGCGGGGCATCCCTCTAGTTTGTATACATATATAATTATTTATGCATTTTTGTACTTAGGTTTCATGTTTAGATTAAGATTTATATATAACCTAAATAAAGTAACAACTAACTAAAATTTGTAAAACAGGTTAGTTAAATATATTTAAAATGTATATATGTCTGGCCCTCGAAGGGGGGGGGGGGGGGGAGTCAAATTGGGGATAAAGGGACTTGAACCCTCATGATTTTTTGAAAAGTAAAATTGCACTAATTATAACGTTATTTTACTAATCTCGTAAAAATAACGTTACAAATGACGGACGGTTAATCATGAATCATGTGGTGACGTTGATAGCCAAAAGACAAGGGGGTACATGCACCAATTGGGCTTGTCGCAATTGCTAAGTGTTATGTGTCTTATGTCCAAGTCTTAATACAAAATCACTATCGAGCTGGGGATCTCACTGGAAAACAATCTCTCTATTCCCACGGGGTAGAGATAAGACTGTCTATATTTTACCCTTATCAGACCTTTACGTTAGCTTTGCTATTTATAAAATTAACTGATGATAATGAGAATACACTAAATATTCTATAAATGCACATGATATAAACCATAAACAAAGTACTTATGAGAAATATTTTTTTTGTTAATTGTACATTTGTACTGTGATGAAAATTTATTAACTGACTTGATATATAAATTATAAAGAAATGAAACATTATAATTTATTTTTTTTTTACAAAATAAGCAATCATAATAGCTAGTTTTAATAAAAAGTTACATACATACACATGCACACGCCCCCACAGCCTTGCCCTATAGATGCTAACTTTTCAAGTAACATGCTACTTTTTTAAAGAGAAGGCTTATGAAGTCATGAACAGAGGAAATACCGAAACTACCCTCTACCAACTAAGTTAATACCAATAACTACCTCACAACTAATTTGGTCGGCCACATAGAAAATGACATTCTCCTTTCTTTGGTATAGACGTATAGAACACTATAAACTATATAAACATTTGTAGGTATTGTTTGTTGGATGTAGAGAAAGATATCTATATAGATAAATAATCATGTTAGATTTCACACTTTTACACATAAAATAACGGATACATGTCATTCTCTATTTGAAATTGGTTTTGTATCGAAACTACCATATATTTATAGATTGCGTTCATTTTACACAAATGTCTAGTAACACAATAATGGAGTTTTAACTTTATAGGGTTGAATGGTAATATGGTATAGTAAAACCTTCTTGAAAAGAACATGAACAAGTTGTGGTCGAGTTAACAAAGAAAGTTAGTTACCTTGAAGGCTTTGCTCGAGCCATTTTGACTGCTTGGTTCGAATGTGGCTAGCCCACCACCACGAATATGCATTGCTTGCTGCCCTTTGTAACATCTCCTATCACCACGTCTTATCTTCTTTTTTTCTTCTTGGTTATGTTATCCTGATCGATGAATTTTCTTTGATCACAAGAAAGATGTAAACATGTAACTTGATCTTTGTTAGTCGCGTTTTATCGATCAACTCGATTTAAATGAGAATGAATATAAGTAGATGAAGAAAAGAAAAGAAAAGATAGATGTTTTAGTTAGAATGTGAGTTGTGTGTGATTGAGTTGGAAAAGGAAGAGAAGTGGTGGTGGGGATGAAATTAGTTGTACAAAAGAAAAGCAATAATAATACTATATTATGAGGCTTAGTCGCCTTAATAAGTGCATGACCTTAGGCACTAAGTTTTCTGCCTTATATCAATATACAAACATTTAATTAGCTAATATCTTCATATTATGAAATTTTATTATTTTGGCGTGATATTTTGTTGGAATGATTTCTCTTGTAATAAAATAATGAGGTGATTTGGATATTTGTGGTGAAACCATAACAAATTGTTAATTGTTGACAAATAAGAAGATACGTGTGACAACTATAAACAAGAAAAATGCAGGTTGCATCTTCCTCGTTTTTCTGCTGACAATGCATTGCATACCTTTGGCTGTCTCCTACAATGATATTCAGCACATATGACATATCTATCATATTATAATTGATATTACGAGGCTAACACACATTATACTATACTAGGTTAGAGTCCCGTGTGTACACACGGTACATCCCCAAGTCAAATAACAAAATTCTATAAGATTGTAGTATAAAAGTTTTATTTATGCAAAGTACGTGAATTACCGAAAAATTATTGATAATACATTGTTTTACCAAAATGTGTCTATTATGGGCTACATCAACATTACATAAGTACAACAGTTTAAGTTTATCGCTTAGTTCACAAAATGTACCTACGTAAAAAAAAGGCCAAGCGAAATGCGGGTAAATCCAAACAATAATTAACTGAAAAACATATAAAACGGTATATATTGTTCAGTATACATGACTCGCTTCAAAACGCGCCTAAACACACAGTAGAAAGAACATCTATGCATTTAAAAAATAAGATGCAAGACATAGTACTACTTTGGATCTGTATTTTTTATAACTCGTTAAAAGTTTAGATTAGATCTACAAAAAGAGCTCTTTACCAGAAGAACAGTGTCTACTCCTTGCCTATATGTGAACATAACAAAAGCAATTTATGAACGCTCATCATGACATCAAACAGAGCATTACAATGGTGTTAAAGCAGAGATAACATAAGCTAAAACTCATCCAGTATATCAAGTTACTAACATTTGTGTCTCAACATAAACATTATCTCCATAAAAAGAAAACTTCATTACATCTCTTTCAGAAGTCTTTAGTGAAAGATTGCTAACTTTAGTGGTTTTAACCTGCACAAATAGCGGATTAAATATCTTTCATTAAACAAAAGATAACGGTCTATAAATAAAAAATCAACAATTCCAAGCTCATACATATAGCATATCCAATATGAATATATGACACGCTGGTTAATTTGCTCCACACGTTCCAATACTCATAACTACCAGATGGAAGGAAACCATAGATTTTCTATCAATAACTATAAGATTTGAGAAAGAGGGATTTATGGAATGATGGAATTGGAAGGGTTTTTTGTTGACTTTTGAAAAGTAAAACTTTTGATTTGTACGCAGTGCCCGTAGTCGCAGTTGTGTGTGATGGGCTTTTGTATACTCAATAGAACATTTTATAAGCAGTTTACAATGTGATAACACGCTAAAATTAATGATACTTCATAAAAACATATAATCCAAACACCACAAGTGTGTAACCTTGATATATATATTTGTTAACGTCAAATATATTATAAGAAAGTGATGCATATTTATAGTGAAAACTTAAGTTTACCTGCAATATATATACACCAGGGCATATATTTTAACAGAGGCACAAAAGAAACATAATGAATAGAATCAATGGCTTCAACAAAAGCTTATGCAGGTAACATTTAATCAACCTGCACAAAAACATAAAATCAACAGACTATTTATTGCAAAGGAATGATCAAAATTATGGAATAAAGCTAGTAATACATGTGGTGTTTATCTTTTAGATATTTGTGATTCAACAGTTCTTAAAGTATGATAATTGAACAATTACCTGAGTTAAAGAACTTTGTCGACTTCTTCAAGCAAGGCATCAAAACCCTAATTTGCAAAAAAAAAAAAAAAACCCAATTGAAAAAAATAATACTTAGTTTTGTGCATAATCTTGTATAAAAACATTAATGAAACTAAACTCATGAATGATACATTAAAAGCGTAATTCTCTTAAAATATTGATGTTCCAATAGAAAAAATATAGTCACTAACTCCATGAAAGACTTGTGTGTTCTCAGCAACATTATGCTGTGATTGGCCTTGATGATCAACATTAACATGGCTTGAATTATGAAAATAATCAAACTTTCCATCAGGAACTACGCAGTTTGCTTCAGTGTTATGATCAAACCGATTGATCAGAAATAAAATCCAGACTTCCAGCGTCACAACTATCCGGGCACCATTGGAATGTATTCGTCTGTTGATGTAAAAACACAGTCACCATCTTGCATTCTTTCTATGGGATTAGAGGCCCGAATGGCCCCACCTGAACACGCAAAAAAGCTGGTTAAAGCGAAGTAAGGCACGAACGCCCACCAAAATCCATTTTTCATTTTTCTTAAATATCATTGGAATAATACAAATTTAGCAATATATTAGACTATGTAAATTTGTAAAAATTATCATGTTTTTAACATGAAACATTCCATGTGAGCCATTGCAAACCGCATCCAATCTAATGTACCTACACCATCCATTAAGAGGTTGAACCACATCATATATTCATTCCCAATACAGAAATATTTGCTAATTCATGACCAAAAAATAATTTGCCAGCAAGGTTGACAACATGTATATTCACTGCCACATAAAATATAATGCAAATTCAGACTGAACATATATAATGCACCATTAAAATGTTAAGCAATAAGCACTATAGCTGCTCCAAATTTGTCTAGCATCAAGTAGGAAAACCAAAATTGTAACTTGTTGAATGACTATCAGGCAAAGCGGCCTTGGGTTCTTAATAGATTTTTAGTTTATGGGTCAATTTAACTGTCATGTTTCTTGTGTTACCTATAATAAAAAAACTGTTAGGGGGCTTCTACCATTGCAGACATTTTATTTATTACACAAAAACTTGATATTTCAAATGTGGTAGTATTCAATTTATAGTCGACACCCAAAAGTGACAAAAAGATAAGCTAATATCTACAAATTCATACCGATAAAAGGTAATATCAGTTTGCAGACGTCTAAGAAAGGCTTGGTAAGCGTTTCTCTTCCTTCAGACTTGACATGATTCATTCTTTCTAAAGCAGGAACGGCCACTGTACCTTCCATCTTCAAATCATCAATACAATATTTCGCATTTCAGAAAGCAAAGAGATAAATAACATGAATCCATGTACCTGCAATATGTAACTTCGTCGTAGAGTTAGATAAAGAGGGAGAGCCAACGCACAAGAGTGATGAAGATGGAAAGATGGAGATAAGGCTGCAGATGGTTGTTTCAACTTATAGATTATCAAAAAACGAACATAGATATCAACTTACCTTGAATGATTGAATAATGATATTGAAACAAACCGAGTGTACCGATACCCCACAAACCAACCTTGGAAAATCATTTAGAAGCGAGCCTGGTCGCTGGTGCATCACCGGAGCTTGTCAGAATCACCAACGACTCACCATAGCTGCAGATTACCAACAAACACATTTAATCAGTGAGATGGCAATGGGTCGGGTTTGGGACGGGTTTAGGTAATCCCAACCCCATACCCGATTAGATATGCTTGTCCCAAACCCGGCCCAAAACCCGTCGGGTTTGTGTCGGGTAATTTACCCATCGGGTATCGGGTATACCCGTGGGTTTCGGGTAAACCCATTAATTTTTAAAACTTACTCATTGAATATATCCGACCAAAAACCCGACAAGCATCTGTTAGGTAACTATTAACCAATTACATTTACCATTATTAAATATACATGTAAATGATTACAATGTATAAATATAAAATACTTAAATCATATAAAAACAATCAAATACATAGATAACAAATAGTACACATTAACTTTTTGGTAATTTTAGCACAAGATTACGATGTAGATGGACAATTAGATATATTATGCATACATATTTAAAAAAGATATATTAAAAATTATATTGGGTATCTAATCGGGTAAACGGGTATACTTTATCAGGTAATCGGGTCGGGTAAACGGGTATATCATCAAATCCCAAACCCGTCCCAAACCCGCGAAAAAATAAAAACTAATCCCATACCCGGACCCATACCCGATTACCCGACCCAAACCCGTCCCAAATGTGTCGGGTTTCGGGTTTACCCATCGGGTTCGGGTTTGATTGCCATCCCTAAATCAGTCAGCTACTAACCTTCCACGGAACGGCCATATTTTATCATGTTTTGACAAATATATGTGGCGGTACCAATGGCATACAAGCTCCATTATTCTGTGCATCGGCATCAGTGCTACCATCTTCGGTTAACTCCGCTTTTGAAACTGCATTTTGTCCTTGTCGCATCAAGTCTGCTACTTTATTTTCATCAACGGAAGCGAGTACCGGTTGATTATTGCGCATCGTCATTTCAAATTGCTTTAGAGACATTAGTGGTGTGGCTTCCTTAGTTACCATGGGTTCTTTGATGCTTCCATCATCACCTCTTCATCATTAACTTCACTGGATTTTTGTGGGATAGCTGCAGCTGCAAATTTTTCATGCATAGTTTTTTAAGTTAGCTGATCATTTTAATTTTCTTTTGCTCATTATTTTTTTAGTAAATAGATTTTCTGATTTGTCATTGTTACCTCGTTCTGAATGTATAGATGCAGTCAGTCACTACGAAAATGTGTACCTTGTCAACATGGTCATCAACTTTCTCCTTAGTCCGAAACAAATGTGTGACCAAAAACGAAGGAGGAGGGTCTTCAAGCGCCTAGAACTCCTTCGGATCTCCCTTTTCAAAAATGCATCAATCTTCAAATAGTACTCATCATTGACACTAATTGTTGCTCCGCCTCCACCACCTGCGAATCTTCAATCCTCAGTCGCCATTCTAAAAATCCTACACGAAACACCAAAATCGAAGATAAAGTAGAAAAATTACAAACAAATCTAACAATATTTAAGCTTTGTTTCCACAGCAAGCTAGTAATTTTATTTAAAGAAAACTAATGAGTAAATTAAAAGGAAAAT
Organism: Ambrosia x helenae; assembly: GCA_030844895.1. NCBI lineage: Eukaryota > Viridiplantae > Streptophyta > Magnoliopsida > Asterales > Asteraceae > Ambrosia > Ambrosia x helenae. Next base: position 37,464 of record JAUTDX010002570.1, on the reverse strand, counting down.
CCCTCAACAACTGATAAACAACTAACGATATGAAATCATCAATTAATTAGTGAACCAAGCAAATCTTGAGATTAATTCATAAAACAAAAGTGAATACAAAACCATATCAGAGAACAAAAATTCATCAATCAGATAAGTTATAACCACATATGTTTGACAAAAAAAACTCAAAGATTATAAAAATAAATCCTACATTATGTCATTCGACGATCTTAACAATAAGATATTGAAACATATCTTAAAAAAGATGCCAACTACAGAAGAAACTCGTCAGGTTCCATGGGCGTAACTTTTTTCCAGCAAAACACAAGAAACTTAATTAATATCAAACTTTAAATTGAATCTCTATATATGATGACAATCAATATCAAAACAGACCTATGAAACATAGATTGAAGATTAAACGACATAAATACGATGTAGAAACTTGAATGAAAATCCCTAGATCGGTAAACAAATCAACCACAAACATTAATATTTCAAAACCAATAAACAATCCAAGAAAAATCGTTAGAGAAAACATGACCTATACATCATGAATGTTGTTCAAATCGTTAGAGAATTCAAATGCATCCCACTGTTATAATCGACTGGCAAAGAAAGATTACCTGCTCATATCGATGAATAAAGATTATTTTGAATGTCGTATTAGGGTTCTTGAGAAAAAAGGGTGAGATGAACCAAGTGGAAAAGATGAAATGATGGATTGGAGTTACACAATCAGAAAAGAAAAGAGATTACTGGATTAAAAGGTAAACATAAGAGTTTGATACCATCTTTTCAAGGAGATCGAACCGATTAAAGGAGAGACACAAAGGTGAATGATTAAAGAGGATGACGGCGAGAAGCGTTAGGGTTGATAGAATGAGTAAACGTAGATATTCATGCTTTTTATTAGCGGGTACCTGGGTTTAGAAAGTCGGGTTATAGGTCGGGTTGGATGAACCGAGCTCTACTTAAACGGGTTGGAAAAGGCTTAGGTGGACACCCTAGATAGGTGACACCCTCATCCCTAGATACTCTTTTATTATATGTATAGATTAATAAGCAAGTGTATTTGAATAGTGATTTTATTATTATTTTATTCTTTTTGTTATGTTAAATACTTATATTTTCAAATACTTTCAACAAGTTTATTAGTGGTGTGGTGGTTGTGTTGGTTGGTTTATATGGTGGATACTTGGGTTCAATTCTTGCAACCATCCATCTTTTTGCCTTTTTTTTCTTGCATTTTTTACAATTGGGTGTAGAGATATAGAAAATTCAATATATTTATTTAAGTATTAAAAGACAATTAAGAGAGATTGGTAATACAATTAAGTTTGTATAGTAAATTGACTAAATTATTTCTTTTACTATGTTTTACTCGGGTTAAATTTTATGCCTACAAACTTAAAAATGACGCAATTATTAGGGATGCTTACCATAGAAATTTCACGAGCATACGCAATAATTTAGGTGGAAAGTTTATGTATGATAAACTAATATCACAAACACAATGACAATTGCTTTAGGTTTGATTTGGAATTTGAAATGTCGCAACGCTATGTCATTACTTAATTATTTACTAAATCATATTGACGCCGCCGCAACGCGCGGCTGGATGAAAACCTAGTTTATAATATATTATAAAAGATACAATGAGGATAAAAAAGTAATCTTATTTGATTTTAAGAGTTAAGTAATAAAACTTTTAAATCATACTAGTGGGGTGCCCGCGCGATGCGGCGAGAAAACATAACACTTAAGTTGGTCATTTTAGGAGTATGCATAGGACGGTTCAGTTCATGTCGGTTTTGAGCCATAAACATAAACTAAACAAAATCTTTGGTTAAGAAATTTCAACTGGTCAATTTTGATTATTTCGGTTTCGTTAAATGGTTATGAGCATTGGGTGAGTTAGGTTTCAATTTGTACTCATTTTTCTTTAATTTATTTACAAAAGTATTTTTTATTTGATAAATTCATATATCATTTATTTTTTGTTTCACGTGAAGAGTTGTTGACTTTTGTTTAGGATACACATAGAGTGGTTTGGGATTTTTCGAATATACATAAGGTGCAATACCATCTTCTTTTTGGATCACATATTAGTTTTCATGATCTATACATCGGTGCATTTTGTTGCTTATACACATTACCACCTTGTAATCTACTGAATACAAGTTTTATACACATATATTGTTGGTTTCCACTTTTAAATTGTCCTCTCATAATATTTCATCCAAACTGAAGCCAATTTCTAACAGAAAAATGGTATTATCATGAGTTCCTTGTATTTAGGCACATTGAGCTTGTATATTGTGTATTAGCTCTTGCTATAAATAAAGATGACGCAAATGTGATGCCTCCTTTACTCTTCAAATATGCGAGTCCATCTTTGCTTGTGTGGTCTATTCTTTTGAGAAAGTTTTCCGTCATAATTAAATGCAGTTGGATGAACCAAGGAAAGAATACGAGCATGTAAGCAATAAAATAAGGCTACAATAAAGAAGACCTACGCTTGTATTCCTATACAATTTAAATTTGGTCTCTTGTTTCTAGCCAGTGGCTTTGGCTTCTCTATTATAATGCAGCAAAGATTAAGCTTCTTGATTACAAACAGATTTTGGTTCTCAAAAGGTCAGGTGAAGAAACTTGGAAAAACTTGCTTACAAACTGGAATGTGTGAGTGAAGTCAGAAGTATTTGTACTAAAAAAAATATTAGTTTTCTAAAACCATAAAGTTCGTGATTACATTAGTATATTAACAAATTAGTACAAAAAGGGGGGGGGGAGGGAATATGCCTTAACCCAACCAGACCCGTTTTGATTTGTATTTACAGTTACTTGTTTGACCTGAATCCATCTCTAGTTATTATTCCACCGGTAAATTAATTTAAGCAATAAAAACTAACCTACACAAAACGACAGGACATCAAAAAGCAATATGTATTGGATTACTTCAGCACTCCATACATCAACTTCTAGGCCATAATTTATTTTTAAGACCTCATGAACCATGTAGTATACCTACAATCTTACCGAACCTTACATTTGCATAATTGTAAATAAAACATAATTCAATTAATGCAAAATATCTTATGAGTAAAACAAATGTTCTCATGAATGTCATTAGTTACAATCTGCAATCAAATTACATAGATCTTCATATTATTGAAATATGAATTGTTATAAGTTAAACTCCAATCATGAAATGCTAACTCGAGATCAAATGAATCAAAATAGTAGTTAAAATGAGTTCCGATGATAAGATCCCTCAAGAAACCAAATAACTATTCCGATATAATCATGAACAAATTCTATGAAATCTGATGGGCAGATGATTCCGCACCCTAAAAGGAGAATTACAATAAAACAGTAAAATATATAATCAGTGTTATATATAATAGCTAGTACATATATTAACTCCATCATCAGTAAAACAAGAAAATGCTCTAATACATAAAGTTTGATTGAGGTACAGATTTACTGAGTTGCACAAGTCTTCATAAATGATAGTTATGGGCTCCTCAAAAAGGTTTAGCAACTCATACTGCTCTAAAAACAATCAAAAGCTACAAAGTGGGATCATCATTTATAGTAACATGCATTAAACTGATAAATGTTACCTGTAAATACATCACCCCATCGTTTCTTGTAGGTGGTAATTGAACAAGATGGGACTATGGAGAGGCCTTGCAATGCATTTACCATTTATTAGATATTATTATATCAATTAATTAATTAATTGTATTTTATTATTTTATTAATCAATTTAATGTTGATGTAAAAAGACAACTTTACCTTTTTACTAATTTCATTAAGATATTGTATTATATGCATAAAATATAGTATTTACTTAAATTTGGTGGTATCCTTCTAAATGCTTAATAATATAGTATAGATTTTAATTGACCAACTAAAGGAGGTAAGAGATGTGCGCTGATCATGGATACAAATTGACGAAGGTGAAAAGGCGTTGGGTGAGTGCCTATGTTTTTTTACATAATATTAACTTAATTGATACTATACTATACTATATTATAATATTAATAAATACAAACCGTTTTTTCTTCGGTGCCTCTGTCTCTGTTTTACTTACCCATAATATTATTCAATATAGTAATTAAAAGGAATTGACTTTGCACAACGTAAATGTTATCAATGTTATGTGTCAATTTCGTTCATGTGGAATGTGAATAAGTGAATTTGAAAGCTGCATTAATAAAGATGACTATCCATTGCTTTAATTTACACTTTTCTATTTACCCCTAGATTATTAAAAAACTTGCAAAACAAACCTTTTATATTCATGATCATGTTAACATTCAAGTTGAAAGATAATTTTGCCATTAAACTAACCTCATTTACTATTGTACCATAAGCATAAACACGTGTATTTACTTAAATTTTACGGTCATCCCTCGTAGATGCTTTATATATAGTATAGATATATAATTTGAGCATAAAACAAGCATTTTATTTTCTTTATTTTAAGTATGGTACTGCTATTTTTATAATTTTAAAAACTATTAACATGTTATGTGATTCCTAACATCTGTTCATCGACGCATCACGCAGGCACCCCTCTAGCGTGCGTATGTGTATATATAAGTTTTATTATTAAAATTAATATTTAGCATAATTTTTTTATATGCCTTTCGAGCTTTTACATACAAAGTCATAGAAAATTCTGAATATGTTGTTACGACGTGCCTATTTTTATCTACAGCTTGATATAATTTTTCTAATCGAAACTGATTTGTGCGTAGTAATGTACAAGTAAACAAAACACAAATCTACATGTTATCGAACCCACCTTAAATTTAGTTTACTTTCTTATAAATTAATGCCATTTACCCTTTTTGTTATTGTAATAATACAATGTTATGGTTTAAAATTCCAATATACCGTTACCACATGCTTATTTTATCTAAAGTTTGATAAAAGCTTTGTTAAAAATCAAACAAGTCAATATAATTAATCTTTTTGTTCTTTAATGTGATGAACCAAATCGATACATCAAACAACTTTGGTCGTATTCATTTTATGGTTTCCGGTATAAAATTCCTTGAAACATAGTTGTATTCATAGTAAAGTATCTTTTATTTATGGAATAATGAAAATAAATAATCCCAACTATTGACTATTAGCCAATAACAGTCCTAACTACGAAAATTACCAACATTGGTCCCAACTTTCGACATATTGGAATATAATGGACCCAAACTAACGGAGGTCTAACTCCGTTAGTGTAGTGCTGACGTGGCATGCCACGTAGGATCATTTTGCCACCTAGGATGTCACGTAGTATCATTTTGGCACCTAGGATGCCATGTAGGATCATTTTGGCACCTAGGATGCCACGTCAGCATCACACTAACGGAGTTAGACCTCCGTTAGTTTGGGTCCATTATATTCCAATATGTCGAAAGTTGGGACCACTATTGGTAATTTTCATAGTTGGGACTGTTATTGACCAATAGTCAATAGCTAGGATTATTTATTTCCATTATTCCTTTATTTATTGTAACCTATTGTAACCTCTAGGGATTTCCGGTATCGGTAATTGTAACGAACCTAATTGATAGCGTTCCAACAATATCGGTACCACGTTGATTCTGATCAAACAACATCGGTACCGATATCGTACCTACCGAAATCGATATTGATATCCATGTTTATAGTTTTGATCTATGTAAAACACGTGTGGATAGTTTTTTGGCATAACAGTTTATTTTGGAGGGGTTTCTGATTGCTATACCGAGTGTTGGTATCATACTGATACTGTAATAAATCAAATCGATGCCAGCCGGTTTTCTGGCACATTGCGCGGGAGAAGTTGTATAAATTTGATTTTATATGAATATTCATAGCTTCAAACTAATATTTAGGACTTATAGTTTTTATGTACCAATTAAATATTGTATTTCTTATAAGGAAACATGTAATTTTTCGAAATATATATTTTCATAAAAGGAGAAAATCTTTTAGACAACATGTGTTGCACTTTGGTACGACAGCTTGGCTTTCACGTAAAGGAATAAAGCAATTTCTTTATGCATTTCCACTCTAGCTACCTCCTATGGCCTTCGAAAGGGAATTTGATAGCTTGTAAACGGTAAGCATATTTGATTTTAAAATACATTATTAAATAAGTACATATTACTTTACTTTTATTAAATTTGATTTGTAAATTGAATGCCCGATATCAATAAAAAGAATTTTAGATTAAGAAAAATATTTATGATATGTAGATCCAACCATCGTATAGAACTACGCTTAGGTCCTATATGAAAAAAAACTTGGATAAATATCAAGGGGTGTTTAGATCATGTAGGACGCCTTATAAGTTATTACTCGCATTGATGTTATATATGTTTGTTGAGGTGCAACCGATAACACAAGAAGATAATCCGAAATTGAAGTAGAAACCATTCAATCAAGCTTAGTCTTTGCTAGATGAAGTGTTTGGTGCGAAGATGAAATAGTGATTTCCATGTTATTGATTTCGTGGGTTTATGAACGCAAGTAGTGATTTTCTAGTGTTAACCTTAGTTATAAAGTTTGGAATTGTGGTGAAAATAAGCAACTAGAAGTTTCTTTTCGTTTTCTTTTAACATTTTGCAAATTGATGTCAATATTTAATCACGAAAAACTAAAGTTGAATTAGTATGTAATTGATAAAATTGATTATCAAGTAGCTAATTTGTTAATTGCGCTTAAAAGACACTAATTGCATTTGGGCTGACTCAAATTGGAATATGTAGAATGAGTGTGTAACTCAAATTGGTATATAGCAAGGTTTTCAGAACTGGATCGGACTCGAACCGGACCCTCGGGCGGTTCATCGGTCCGACCGGTCTAACGAACCAGGCCAAAAAATGCATTGAAACCCAAAAATAATTAAAAAAACAAAAAAAAAAAACGGTCGATCCCTATTTTTCTGGTCCGACCGGCCAGTTCAGCGGTCCAACGCCGGTTCCCTTGCATGGCGGTCCAAACATCCGAACCGGACTGGTCCAGGCCCCGGAACCCGGTCCGACCGGCTGGTCCGGTTTTCAAAACATTGGTATAGAGTACTATGATTTTACTATCATGGTTGAATTAGTTAAACTACATGGATTTAGCACATTCTTGTATTTGTTTCCCTATTTATGCCATAATTATCAATTTATATGTGTATAATTATAGTGGTTATATATTGTTGAAATAATACTGTGATATTACACCTTCTCATTGGAAGGATTCCTTATTCGATGATAAATGTCAATCGAGGGCATCCTCATTTCCAGAGAGAGAATCGGGCTGCACACAAGGGGGAAAGCCCTCCTACTGAGCGGGCGCCTTTGTTTTCTTTTTTGCGTCTGCGCTGGTGCAGAATGAGTCTATAGTTCTGGTCTTCGTCCGTGCGATGATGGATCTCTTAATCCACTTACCCAGCCGTAAGGTTATGAATTTTTTGAAAAACGCAGGAAGCGTTTTTCAAAAAATTCATAACCTTACGGCTGGGTAAGTGGATTAAGAGATCCATCACTGATTCTCTAGCACCGTCGTCTTCCTAGGCTAAAAGCCCTTTTCCTCCAACACCTAAATCGCCGACACTTTAGTTCTATCCTAAAAGAAAGAATTGACATATATTTCTTATCTTTCCTTTATGGGATCGTAGATCTCTCTTTTCAAGGCAAAGTGAGAACGCTGGTTCCGCAATAACCAAGTCAATCCAATCCTCAAGGGGAGAGGGGTCCGTATCCTGGGACTGAAGGATTTAGGGATCCCTCAAAGAACCGGGTTCAGGCTCAACCAAGTCTTCGTCCACCCTTTCTCGAACCAGATCCATACCTTGGGCTTGAGTCCCAGCTTCGGTAGGAGTCCAAACAGCATTATCCATTTCTAGTTCCGGATTCTCATCCATAGGTGGACTGTGATATTACAATTTTAATATCCAGATTTTTTTTAAGATTACCTTGTTAATTTGTATTTAAATATGTTGCATAAGTTTTGTGCAGATCTAATGGTCCGGTCAACTTGTGGTTATGTGATTTGGGCTTGTAGCGGTTTTGCTAATGGGCTTGGATAGCTAAGACTTGAAGATAATCATTTTGTGGGCTCTTGAACGTTAATGGGCTTATAATGGCCCGTGGACCAACAAGTGTTTGTTAATACTAGGGCTGTTCACGAGCCGAGCCGATCCGAGCAAAACTTTGCTCGTGGTTTGGCTCATTTACAAACCGAACCGAGCAGAGCGGCTCGTTTACAATCGTGCCAAAACTGAACGAGCATTCTTCGAGCACAAATTTTTTCGAGCGAGCGCCGAGCGAGAATAGAGCAAGACTAATTTGGACAATCATAAAATTGGGATGTTTCCGTCGATGTTTTCATTGTCGGGTGCCAACTAAGGTCTAACTGTCCGATGATAACACTAATATTGAGATCCGAGTGTCTGAGGATGAGGCTTAGATTGAGGCTGGTGAGGCGATGAACATGTAGTAGAAAACAATTGTTGCATTGTGTTGTAGGGTGATATCAAGCGACATTTAGCGATTGACGACTAATAACATAAAGACTGTCACGTCATTACTTATGTTTTTACTATTAAATTTTTTATTGAGTTAAGTGGATTAGTTATATTTTGTTTACATATACTTAGTAAAATCCAATATAATATTATATATAAAACCATAAATTTATATCTGTAAATTATGTGTATATTTATAATTAAATAAACAATAAAAATTTATTCGAGCCAAACCGAGCCGAGCGTACCCTTGCTCGTGCTTAGCTCATTTACAAACCGAACCGAGCCGATCGGCTCATTTACAACCGATCGGAAGATCGAGCGAGCATTTTTCTAGCATTTTCCTAGCGAGCCACGAGTAGCGAGCGATTTGGACAACCCTAGTTAATACACGTGGATGTTGCTGTTCATTGTATAAAGATCTAACAATAAAAGAAGACAATATATTTTTTGTGATTAGGTCAAAAGAGGTGATTAGGGTTCATCCAAGAAAGCAGATCAATCTGTTTCCACAGAATCGTTCATTAGTCTTATTCGACAGATCTCTGATATATCTTTTGTGGTCAGATCAACACTTTAAATCGTTTCTTTATCTCTCTCTCTTTCTCTCTCTCTTAGCTAGTATTTCTCTGAGATTGTCATTGCAGGTTCATCATGAATCTTGTCATCGTTCTCTTGTGAGTCTGTTTTCATATTGTAGCTCATAATCGGTCTAGCGTATTAGTAGATACTTTTCAAATACCCATATTGATAAATTATTTTTGTAACTACACCTATAAAAACTCATTTCATGTTCAGAGATTTACAAAAATACACCCTTCAACTATAAATGAAAATTTCTGATTTCTCAATCACGAAGTTTCTTAAAATACTAAGGAACGATTCTAATCACATTGTTTGGGTTTATACAAGTTACACTGACGGAGCTTGAATTTTTTTCGAGAGGGGCGAAAGTCACAAGACCATTATAACGGAGGGGCCTAGACTCAATACTTATAAAATTTTTGGACGAAAATGCCTAAATTTACACTACTGAGCCAAAATACGGGGAGGGGCACCCCGGCCTGCTTCGCGGATGACAAGGTACCAAAACATTTTTAGCTGAATACATATACAACGATTTTATACGTTTTTAAAACTCCCTACCATTGATCCACATGCATAGAATTTAGAAAACTAACAACACAACCATTGGGTGTAAAAACTAGGCCTTCAAAAACAATTACCGAAAGCTAATGTATACTTAGTGGAGGAAGCGTGTGAACAAAGAACCACGTCAGTACAAGAAAGTTCTTGACAGTCGAATACTCGAATGAGTGCTAACCAAGCCCTCAACCAAGATGATCGTAGGATCACAAGAAGACGGTGTGTATAGGAAGCTGGTTACTTATAAATTGTAAAACTTTACGCACTTGTAAGATCACAAGAATAAGCTCCTACTTCTTGCTAAAAGATAGACCTACGACACAAGCAAATCCAAATGAACAAACGTCAAATTGAATCATACCAGCGTCTACTGGTTGCTCATTTATGTACTTGTTGTTTTGTTTTACAATTATTTCTTCGATTAAGAAAACATGATAGAACTAAAATAAACAAACTAATCATTGTGGGTATTATCCGTCTTACACTATTCGAAAGGAGCTCATGACTGTTTATGCTTTGGCATGACTAGCTGATGAAATATGAAGGGAAGTGTCAACATTAGTTGGTGGAAGCATTCCTCTTTGAATAATAAGTACTTTAGCTACTATACTTGTGATTGGTTTACGAGGTACGCACTACTCAGAGTACCCTCCCCAAAGGAAAAAAGATGCGTTTGTCAGGTTCGGTTCTTCATATAGGCGTTTTCTTTTATAGTTCATGTTCCGGATTGGGTTCACCCTTTTAGTAATCAGAAGAATTGAGTCGTATACATTAATGGATCTCCTTTCTAATCTTTTCTCCCAAGCTCTTGCAATGTTAGAGAGTATGTTCTAAGGCAAGATCAGACCAAAGACCAAAGTATCACATGATAACTTATTCACGATGTAAAAGACATATTTGCCATATAAGGCAAGATATATGGTTGTTCTCTCCCTGAACACTAAAATAATATATCTTTTGTTTAAACATTTGATAATACTTCCAATATAAGTTAAGACCGACTGTATCAATTATCATATTACAAAGGTATAATTATCCCTTCCTGACACGATTGACACCTGCGGTCATAATCACGATGCATAACTACTAGCCACGAGTAGCAACTCGTTTAACCAGGTTTACACATCTGATTAGATGATGATCGATCAGACTATACAAGTACGATTATAGTCAAAATCTATATGATTGTGACAATGACACCCCTATTATGATGATGATTCAATAAATAGTAGCTAAGAATAATAATTGGTATAACTAGGTTATATGATAAATCAATCGTACACTAGTTCAACTATATCACCACAACTTATTCAGGACACATGGCCATATCTGAAGTAGCAGTAGCTTAAACATCATCCACCACACAACATCACAATCTACCAGCATATGGACAAGACAAACATGTTATAATGTCACGGTGACCAGAAACAAACTTTAAATCCTCATCCACCACAAAACATCACAATCTGTCAGCATATGAACAAAACACAAACATGTCAAAATGTCACACTGACCCGAAATAAAGAGGCCCTTATCGGTTGCAGTCTTTGTACATAAACAGAGATGGTTTAGGATTTCATAGCACATTGTATCATTATATTTACAAAGGACAGTCATATTTACAACTCCTGAATTCACCACCCTCACTAATTGTAGTCATAGAAGATGATGAAGAGTTATTTCATTTTTTACTTTTAGTTTTGTTATTTATTTCTGCAGAGTTCGGGTATCTTAGAGTAACTAGTGACAAGCAGACAGATGATAAACGGAGTAAAAGACTAAACAAGAAAACACCGTTTCAGCATGCTTGAATAATTCAGCAAGATGTCTCACAAATCAGAAATTCTGAAGAGAAGCAAGCCACTGCTCCATGTACTTGTTGGCCTCTGCTGCATATGATACAACATGAAATAAATTAGACAGTTTTGAAGTTTGCAGCCGAAGATTGATTTATAAACAAGGGTATCTTAAATCAAGAGATCAGCCTAACAAGCGCAGCTGAGGGTGCTAAATGGGATACGTTTGCGGCTTGGTGGGTCGAACCCAACACGAACATGAAAATTGTGTCCAACGCCGTGTATTCACACGTTGACACACATGACCCATTTAATGTGATTAAAAATAAAAGATTTATTTTATCAAACAATTGCATATTAGTACTCGAGAATAACAATTAATACAAACGTGTATAAAACTATCGCGTTTGAACTACAAAACCATGATGCTCATTTATCTTTTATGTTTTAAATGCTTCCAAAAAACACTTTCTCAGTTTAAGAAAGTATGGCATTAGATACATCTACATAAAACTTATAAAAATGGATCAATCGAAGCCCACCCCGTTTAGCTAAACGTGTCACAGGTGCAACACAAAACTAACTCAAACTCATTTACGGGCTGTTTGGTTGATTAAGAGCTGAATCATTAAGAGGTCTGAATGGTTAAGTGCTGAATCATTAAGTCGGACCTCTTAATGGTTAGTTTTCATATCCCAAATTGGTAGGAGAGTCTCATTAAGGTTCAGCCTAGTTCAGTGCTTAATGATTCAGTGCTTAATTGTTCAGCAACATGGTTCAGCACTTAACCATTCCATTCAGATGCTGAAACAAACAGTCTGAATGCTGAATGATTCAGAACTGAATGGTTAAGAGGCTGATTAAGAGGCTACCAAACAGCCCCTTAGACTATATCTAAACACATGTCGCATAACACTAGACTTAACAAATTTAGCGAAATATAGACAATGACCCCACATCAATTAAGATAATATACATCATTTAAATAATATATGATACAATATCTATCCGGCAAAGCAATGATTGCTATCTTTATTCTTCGTGTGGTGTCTTTATATAAAGATATGGTAAAAAAGATTCCCAATGGCCACATCAAGACAAAGCAATTATTCCATAACTCAATAATAATTTAATTTAATACCAAAAACATAAAATGCACAATCAAACAAGCATAAATTACAACTCATACCTGCAGGAAAACCATTCAAGAACTGATCAGTGGACTGTTGTTCCATGTTAATACCTTTGCAATCATTTCTATAACAAGGAACCAAAACTGCAAAACTGTTATCTGCATCAGTATGAACATCCTCATCATCAGTGTTAAAAAACTCAGGAGCATGAGGCTCCATCCATCCAACAGACCAGTCAGAGTCATAGGATGAGTCATCATCAGATGCTGATAACCACACACCATCTGATGGTACCAACACAACATCATATTCCTTATCCATTACTACTCTCTTCCTTTCTTCCCTACTCTTCCATTTCCTTTTCACCTTTTTGTTTGATGATAACTTTGCCTCTTTCGGTTTCGAAGAGCCGGTTTCATCGAATCCGAACCGGGCACCGGATTTTTACCCTTCCCGTTACTCCAAGACCACCAAGAAAACCGAGTCAATGAAAGCGACATTTCATCAAACACTTGGCGTGCGAAAAAAAACTAAAATGTTCTAATCCAACAAAAGATTGATCAAGTTGTTAAATTTAATAAACAAGATTCAAAATCTGATCATATAAAGGGAAAATTCACAAAATTTAGTTAATCCCATCATTTAATTTTCCCTAAAATAACAATTTAAGCAATTACACAATCATTTGAACAAACAAAAACACATTCAATGATCTGGGAACCGCTAAAAACATGAAAAAAGGTTAAAAAGATGGTTTATTTAATTCTATGATAACTAATAACTGAAATTAAAAAGATGGGTCATTTAATTTTATAAATAAATGATCAAAATATTCTAATGAGTCATCGGATATAAAAAAATTACCGATGACTGAGATTTTAAAGGGAATAAAACTACTGATGACAACAAAACAGAGGAAAATTGTTAAGGAAGAAGATTTAAGGTTTCAAGCATGGCCATGTGTTTTTTAAGGTTGTAAAGTTTAAGGAAGGAAGAAGTTAAGGAAGTGTGAAAGGGTTGTTGGTTGGTTATGTGATGGGTTTGTTTTGTGGAGAAGATGATGAGGACGATGTGTATGTTGTGTGTATATATAGATGTGAATAATAATAATAGGGAAAGGTGTTGTAGCGTGAAGAGGAAAGCAAGGTTGTGGAAAGTGTTATGATGCCCCCTTCTTTTGTAAAGATTGTCATTTTTATCTTCTTAAAGAATACTATACTATATTTATTAGAGTTAATTAGGCGTGTAAACGAACCGAACGTTCATGAACTGTTCGTGAACTGTTCGGCAGGAAGTTCGTTTATGTTCGTTTATTTAAATAAATGAACGAACACGAACACAATTTTTTGTTCGTTTAATTAAACGAACGAACATGAACACACGTTGTGTTCGTTCATTTATGTTCACGAACGTTCGTTTATGTTCGTTCATTTATGTTCGTTTATTTTGTTCGTTTATGTTCGTTTAATTAAACTTAGCTTTATTTTTATTATTTATTTACTTTTGTTAAGTAACCTTAATTCATATGTTCTAAAAACTTAACCTTAACATTCTAAACATATCACTAATTAGCCGCTCTCCACACTTCACAGCCCCACACTTCACAGCCGCTCTCCTCCCTAACGCTAACGTTCATTTATGTTCATGAATCATTATTAACTTGCTTTTGTTTGTTTTCATTTATGTTCATTTGTGTTCGTTTATATTGATCATTTGTGTTCGTTTATATTTATGAACTGTTCGTTTAGGTTTAAATGAACGAACATAAACGAACACGAACACGACAAATTTCTTAATGAACGAACACGAACACAAAAATGTGTTCGATTATATGTTCGTGTTCGTGTTCGTGTTCGGTTAAAGTTAAATGAACAAACACGAACACGCCTGTGTTCGTGTTCGTTCGGTTCGTTTACAGGCCTAGAGTTAATTGCCAAAATGGCCCCTGTGGTTTGGCCTAAATTGCTTGTTTGGTCACTTTTTTGAATTTTCTGTCAAAAGCACCCCTCACAGATCGAAAATTGCCTAAATGACCCATATTTAACTGAGTTTTTAACTGAGTATGGAAAGTCAGTTAAGTCTCAGGGGCAATTTCGTCCTTTCATGTTATAACGTTTTAAAAGCCATTTTAAACCCTTCTTCTTCTTCATGTTCAGAACTTCTTCTTCTTCTTCTTCTCAATTCAAACCTAATTCCCAAATCATAAATACCCTAATTCCCAAATCATACAAACCCTAATTTGCAAATCATACTAACATACAGTGGTTTCGTTTGTCTTACAAATCATACGTACGTTTGGTTTCGATTAACTAACCTAGACGATGGTATTCTGAAAATGTGGAGCTCCTACTATCATACGTGTGTCTTCCACCTCTGCAAACCCTGGTAGACGGTTTTTCTGCTGCAACAAGAAGGGGAGGACCTGTGGTTTCGTTTGTTGGGCTGAACTACCCTTGGGTCAGATTCCTAGTAGTAGCAATGATAGTGAAGAGAATGAAGAACTGAGACTCAACAACACAACATTGCAGACCTTGGTTGCGACACTCAAATCCGAGAACAAGAAGCTGAAAACTTATCTATGGATGACTTGTTTTGGAATCATCATGTATTATATCATGTTTTAGTTCAATGTAGGTCGTTTTGTAATGATAAAAACTCAATGTATGTTGTTTGTTATTGTAATGATCATCTTTTGTTGAAGTTGTAATGTATATTTGCAAATGTTCAATTTAGGTTGTTTTGTAGTGATACCATAATTGTTTGCATGAATGTTTGCAATATTAGGTCTTTTAAATCAGCTGAACTGAACAATTAACTCATCCATCTTCCTCAATTCTACCCACTGACCCCATAAATGAACTTCATTGAATGCAAGTACCACACAGGTGTTATACTGTCAGAATGGTACATAAAATGCTACATAGACTGCCAAAATGATACATTATGTTTGGTTCAAACTGCCAAAATGGTCCATAATGTTTGGTCCAAACTGCCAAAATGGTACATAAAATGCTAGATTAGACTGTCAAAATGATACATTATACTGCCAAAATGGTACATAAAATACTACATGGGACTGCCAAAATGGTCATAAAACTATTAATAGAAGCAGACAAAAGTTACTAGTCATAATACATACCAAAAGACCATATCATAGCTGTCAAATACATACCATAACCCATACCATAGCAGTTAAACTAGAAAAACACCAAAATGACAAGTTTTAATAAATAAAGTGGCATAACTAACCTGAAACTGAAAACTACATAACTTGTGAACCCCCAGCTTGTGAACCAGCAGCTTGTGAACCCCCAGCTTGTGAGCCCCCAACAGCTTTTGAGCATGTCCTTTTGTTATGTCCTGGTTGCTTGCAAATCTTACATTTGAGAGGATTACCCTTCCTTGGCAATTTGGTACCCTTTTCAATAGCTTTTGACAACTTTGCAACCTCATCCTTTTCAAAAGCACCATTTCTCCTCTTCTTTTTAGGTCTTCCAACAGGCTTGTGGTATTTAGGAGCTATCAGGGTGGTGGGACAGTTAAAAGGTTCCCACATGTCAGTTCCATTTAGTGGTTCAATGGTACGGTCATACACCTTCTTCCATGTATCAAGCCAGTAAGCTTTGTGAACATATTTCTCAGGAACTCCATCATCCAATCCATGCAGTGCGATATTCCATATACAAGTTACAACATGCCTACATGGCATTCCAGTCAACTGCCACCTCCTACAAGCACAACTCCTTTCTTTCATGTTAAGAGCCCTAACCTCATTCTCTGGATCACTCACCTGATAACCACATTGTATCATACTAACACATAGACATCCATATTCCATAAACATAACATTCTACACTTACTTGATACTTTCCAGGGCCACACCAAATGACAGAATACTGGCTAGCATCATTTTTTATCTTCTCAAACAGGTCTGTGGCTCTTGGTATTAAAGGGCCTGATGTTTTTGAAATCATCACCCGAACAATCATCAACCTCTTCATACAGTACTCCCTTACAAATTCTAGACAGGTGATAATGGGTTTATCCCTGCCTAGGATCAACTGCCTGTTGAACACCTCACATAGGTTGTTCAACAGGATATCACTTTTTGGCCTCTCTGAAACATAAACAAGCATTGTTACCATTAAATGTTGTCAAATGCATTCAATGAAAACAAACATAAACAACCATTGTTACCATTAAAAAAAGCTCTGCACCAGTGTTTGGCTGGAATACCCTTCAAGTAATCATACATTGCCTTGTCTTCTTTTAGGATTGCATCCATCATCCTTTCATGCTTAATAGGTGTTGTTGCACTAGCTGCATTCCATAACAAGTTTTTGTAGATATCACCCCTCCACCTAGGCTTCATATTTTCATATATATGTCGCAGACAAAATCTATGCTCAGCACTAGGATACACCTTTTCAACTGTAGGAATGAGACCCTGCAATTACATACATAAAACTTTTGTTACATTACATACAGAAATTACATACAGCCTATGCTACATTACATACCTTTTGTTGATCACTGATGAATGTGAAGTTGCTGTTTGATGCCAAATCCAAATCATCTCCTAATAACTCTAGAAACCATGTCCAACTTGCTGTTGTTTCTGCCTCAACCACAGCATATGCCACTGGGTATATCCCATTGTTGGCATCAACAGAAACTGCAGTTAAAATCTGTCCTCGAAAAGGGCCTTTTAAGAAACAACCATCAAGCCCTAGTATGTCTCTCAAACCAGCTTTAAAACCCTGTTTTAATGGCCCTAGGCAGACATAAATTCTCTTGAATTGCCTTGTGGGGCTGCTAGGGTTAGGTTCACTCTCAACATCAATCTTAACAGTAGTACCTGGGTTAGCTCTTATCAACTCAGCACCATAATCCCTTAGCTGTCCATATTGGGCACTATAATCACCATTCAGCTTAGGAGTTGCCATTGCCTTGGCTCTGAAGATCTGATTACCTGTTACTTGAACTTGGTATTTGCTCACCATGATTTGTTTGGAGTGATTTTATCCTAATTTCTGGATTTGTTCGAAGAATATGCTCAATCTTTTTTGCAAGCCAACTCACTATGCAGAAATTGACATCCCTTGTTTGGATGCATTCATGCTTCTTCTGAAGTGTGACTATAATCCATGTGCCCTTTTGTTTCAGATTTGAGGCATGCAACACCCAAGGGCATGTGGGTTCTACCTTACTTTTAGAAGTTTGTCCCCCTTTATCTTCAACTAGTGCCAATTCTTTACAAGTCTGGGCCCCACTAAATGTATCCTTCTTTTCACCACTTGACCTAGTCTTTACTCCACTTGAATTTACCACATTGTCATTCTGTTTTGCCTTAGTCGCCCCTCCACTTGAATTTACCACATTAGCCTCTTGTGACACAGGTTTTAAACTTGAAGGATTTAGACCATTACAACAAACCCTAAATCTCATTCCTTCATTTCTTTCTATATGTAGCTGCCTCCTAGTCTTTATTGCATAATCCTTCACCATATTCTTAATGGTTTGTTTATCAGGAAAACATTGTCCAAGTGAGAATGGGCAATCTGGACTCCCTTCTGAACCAAATGCTTTTCTTTCCCTCCTTTTTCTCATACAGGCCTTATTAGCTCTCTGCAAAGTGTTGCTGTCTTCTTCATCACTGAAACTGTCAAAATTATCTAAGTCTATGTCAATGTCTTCCTCAAGTGGGTCAACATTTTCATCATCACTAGCATTAAAGTCAACAACAGCCTTATATTCATCCATGTTAAGCTCAATATCATCATCTGCATTGTCCTCATCAACTATGAAGTCTCTATCCTCCCCATCACTACCCTCATTATTATCCTTATTATTATTATCCTCATCACTATCCTCATCACTACCCTCATCACCAGGCCAATAATCATCATCATCTGGATCAGGGTTTACATGAGTACCCTGTTTCACCTTGTTCTTCCTAATGGCCACAAGTCTTTTACCACATTCTTTAAGTATAAAACAACCACTACCATCACTACCCTCATCACCACCCTCATCACTACCTTCATCACCACTTAAATTTACCACATTATCCTCATCACCACCCTCAGTAGGATCAGGCTGTGTTGCCTGGGTTATGACACCTAAATCACTAGGATCAGCCTGTGTTGGATTACTTGAATTGGAAGAGGTTAGAATAGGTTGAACATAAATTTCTATCTTCCTATGTTTTCCAGCAGCTGTCAACATTCTATTATAATCAGTTCCACCATTCAATGGTCTTAACCCAAAGTCTAAATCGTCACCTGGAACTTTAAAATAATACCTAAAAATGGAAATATCCTCTTCTGAATACCCAAGTTCTAATACCATATCATTAAGCATTGTTGAAACATTACCATCAACATAATCAATATACGCCAGTTTACCTCCCACATATCTACAATCTGGAAAATCAGTCAGCTGACCACCATAATGCAATTCCACTGAAAAAAGCTGGTGATTGTTACCTGAAAACAAAAAAAAAAGTTATTGATCATGTTGAGCAGAGGTGATCGTGTGGAGACAACAACGATGCAACAATAAGCAATAATAACTTACGGTATTCAAGCAGATGATTGAAATCAGCACCCTTGTCTCGAAACTTCCACATTATTGAGTAGAGATGAAGACGAACAACGAAATTACCACGACGAGGATGAGCAGAGATGAAGAAGATGAAGAAGTAAAACCTTAGGGTTTTTACTGGGAATGAAATTGACTGAATATGGTTTAAAATGGCTTTAAAAACGTTATAACATGAAAGGACGAAATTGCCCCTGATACTTAACTGACTTTCCATACTCAGTTAAAAACTCAGTTAAATATGGGTCATTTAGGCAATTTTCGATCTGTGAGGGGTGCTTTTGGCAGAAAATTCAAAAAAGTGACCAAACAAGCAATTTGGGCCAAACCACAGGGGCCATTTTGACAATTAACTCATATTTATTATTATCGATATAAATGATATAAATAGAGATGAGCAAATATTCGTTATCGAATTTTCCATGCCGATTTATTCTTGGTCTAATTCGATACCAACTTTATGTGTTTTTTGGTATTGGTACTTTTGGTACCGGTTCGGTACGGTACCAGTATTTTACCAATTTTACCTTTAAATATCGGTACCATACCGTATTGTACCAAACATTTTTTGTACCTATACCATTTTGGTGATTTTCAGTACCGATACCGAGCTTATCCCTAGATACAGGGCACCTAGAGCGGGGGAATAATCAGACGAACCCACATGAGCGCCTCCCCTTTACGGACGAGCCCACCTCATCATCCACATTGTCGGACTAAGTTGGGTGAACCCACTTTTCTCTTCTCTCTCACTAACCTCTTCCTTTTGCTTGGAGGCCAGCTCGATTCGGATGTGCCTCTAGACGGATGTTATTGGTGCTTTTAGTATTTGCATATTGTTATCGATATTAAATTAAAAAACTGGTTTATTATTAATTAGTCAAATAAACAAAATTAATAAATAAAAAAAAAACCTAAAATGTGTCTTATGTATGGCTCGATATAGTCTGATAATTAGATAATGAGGATGAAACGATGTTTTTTTTTAACGGTCAGTTGGAATCACTCACGGACCACGGAGTATCATCGTGCCACCAGTGTTACCAAGCAATCATATTCCACCACAAAATCACCAATTCAGAAGGAAACTCATAATTATGAGAAAACCCCCCCATGAGATTCGAACCCAGGACCTTATAGTCCCTAAGTCTTATCTCATCACCAAGATGTCGCTAGGCTATAATGCCTTTGGCAAGGATGAAACGATGTGATTACCAATGTCTAACCCTAAAGGGCTAAATGTACTAATTGCAATGAATTAGTACTTAATTGACTCCTACTCATGCATGTGAATGTGATGCAAGATGGTTTGGATAGGATATATACGAGTTGAAAGAATGCAACTAAGCCTCGTGTGCACACCAAGTGTCCAAACATGCCAATTGACAAACATCATATAAACCATGTATTGACGGTCTTCTGTATGTCGATTAAGTGGGTTGTTTTCCCTTTTATGCTATGTGATCCTATGAACATTTTGTGTTGATGTGCCGCGTTTTGTAAATCTTTATGTGTTTATATTTGTCAAATTAAACTTTCTTGTTAAATACACTTTCCATTTCTTACGTATGAATTTTGTTATTTATTTACATAATCTTATGTTGATGCCTAAAATAGCAAATTAACAAGTTTCTTAGGTTTCAAAATGTTTAACCATATTAACCCATTTAAAATAACAAATTAACAAGTTCTTAGGTTTCAAAATGGAGAACCAACACGTTTTTGTATCCCTGGCATTTGATACCTTTGGCTCCTTGGCACCGGAAGCCATCCGTTTCCTGACCAGAGTCCAACGGGTAATCCATAGCAGTGTCTTGACTCCGGGGGACATGGATTCGTGTTTAGTAGGTTAGGGTTTGCCGTCCAGAAAGGGGTGAAAGCGCAACTTGTTGCCCGCTTGCCCGCTATCTTGATGTAAGTTTTTGCGATTATGTGTTAGTAAAGAATTGGGAGAAAAAAAAAGAAGACGACGACAACTTCTTATTTCAACATCATGTTTCTTAATTAACCTTATAAGCGTGTGTGTATCTTAGAGTTAGACTAACTAGAATTCGTCTAGTCTTGGGCGAAGGTTAGTTGGGGCCGGTGGGTGCCCCGACCCCATTGTTTTTTGGCTCAATGGTGTAAAATTATGAGTTTTTGTTTTGAAATTTTATATGTATTGAGTCAGGTCCCACCGATTTAAAAGTCTCATGACTTTCGGTCCCCACGAAAAAAAAATTCAAGCTCCGCCACGAGTCTAGTTAACCTTAAAATTATCAAAATTACAATATAGTTCGTCACATTCTTAATTTTCCACTCCAAAGCATGATTAAATATTTCTGAGACTTCTAATAATGTTCTAAAAAATAAAGTATATAAAAGTTTGATATTTTACACATAATTTTTTAAAATTCAATTTTAGGTTATAATTCAAAGTTAAACGTATCCAACAAGTTTTAAACAGTATTTGCTAACATATTTTAAGCTATTGGAAATTATTCAACTAGTCTAGCATTAACTCTACCATAGTTGCGTCAAAATCCTATTTGTACCTAACCAGTGAAGACGGAGACTTACCAATGCGTGTTTCATGCATCTTTTGACTTCTAATCACCTCCTCCAATATCTTCTATAATTCTATTTCCCATCAATATTGACCAAGTTAAAAATCTTCAACTTGAATCACTAAATCAGTAAGCAACTTCTAACCCGTGCGCACTTAACACCCGAGAACTAATCACAATCTCGAGAACGCTGAAATACCGACAGCTAACTTTCACCAGAGAAGTAAAAACAACAAATCGGCCAAACTGGAATTACTTGAAGAACAGGATTTTAACACGAATTATTTGATGAACACCAATTATTCGATGAACAAGATTTTAACACGAACTAAAACAACAAATCTGCCAAACTGGAATCTTTTGATATTGAATTAGAGCCTGTACCGGTACAGAAGGCTTTGATGCCAATTGTAAATCCCAAAACTATTCAGATCACTATAATTAGATATCAAATAACTAGTAGCAAGCAAATCAATTAGAGGAATCAATTGATTGGTTGTGATTCAAGATTAAGAACACAAGAAGGACTTCAAATTGCATTAGATTTCAATAATATGAACTTTAGAGAATCGACTAAGACACTTGAAGACTCAAGACCACTAACCATATAATGAAACCAAACAATACATTATATAGGGTCATCATTATTACAAATATATGATATCAAATACTCAAAAGCTTTATTGAATCAAACAAACCAGAAACAAATAACAAATCTCACAAACAATCTGACCTATCTAATCTCTCTAACACAAACTCTCAATACCATCGACAAACTACACAGAGATGATCAAGAACAGATATAAGGTATATCTGCTTTACAGAGATCGAAACCCTAGTTGACTAGACGAAAGAGAGTACAAAACAACGAGAGAATTAAAGTGAGCTAAACCCTCATCAGATGAGAAAACAATCTATATATAGCACGAGTGGAAGGTTCTATAGAGAAAGCACAAAACTTCAATCGTAGACCGTTGGATGAAAGGCTCACACGGATTGACTAAACGAACGTCCAGGATTGCTTCTCTTTATAATAACATCACTTGGGCCGGAGCATAGACTAGACGTGTCAATTTTCTTGGGCTTTATACTGGACTGGACTGATTAATCTTCTAATCTGCTTGGGCTTCATTCTACCAATCTTTATCAACCTGGTCCACTTCCTGGTCCATTTGATCTACACTAACTCCACTCGAACATAACTTCGAACATAACCTGCCACAAACCTCATGCAATATATTAAAGCTTATGTAACAACTATTATAAGAAAAGAATTGGAATTTAGATAAAATGAAATGGTATCACCTGACTCAGTTTAACACCCCCTCTCAATTCTTTTACTTAAATGGGTCAAACATACATAACCTTTTACACATCTCTTCATGACTTGAAGCTAACAATCCTTTAGTAAAAACATCAGCAATTTGATCTTTTGAATCAATTGCACAAGTTTTTACAACACCATTAGCAATTTGATCTCTCAAAAAATAGAGATCCAATTCAAAATGTTTTGTTTTATCATAAAAAACTGGATTTGCAGCAATAGAAATGGCTGCATTATTGTCACAGTGAACATCAATAGGGGTTTTAACCATCATGCCTAACTCTTCCATGATATTCCTTAGCCACATTACTTCACAAGTCACAGCACACATTGCCCTATACTCAGCCTCAGCTGAGGACCTAGAAACGGTGGTCTGTTTCTTACTTTTCCAGGAAACTAAGTTGTTTCCAAGAAAAACACAGAACCCTGTTACTGACTTTCTAGTACTTAAACACTTCCCCCAATCAGAATAAGCAGAAAGATCAAAGTGATCATGCTTCTTATATCTAATCCCATTTCCAGGAGCAAGTTTTAAATATCTTAAAAGTTTAAATGCAACTTTTAAATGACCATTTAGAGGAGCATGCATATATTGACTCAAATAATGTACAGCATAGGCAATATCAGGCCTGGTATGTGACAAATAAATTAATGTTCCAACTAACTGTTGATAACCAGTAATATTTATGACAAGCATAGACTCATTTGGACTTAAATCTATCAAAACATGATTTTGTTCAATGGGAATATTTACTGGTTTACAAGCCAACATTCCATATTCGGCTAACAAGTCAGTACAATATTTTCTTTGGGTTAAAATCAACTCATCATTTTTCCTTATAACTTCAATTCCCAAAAAATATTGTAACTTGCCTAAATCTTTGATTAAAAATTTAGTTTTTAAACATGTTTTGATATTTTCTATTTCAGTAACAGAGTTTCCTGTAACCACAAATCATCAACATATACAAGAAGAATAACAAAAACAGACCCAGAATGTTTAAAAAATAATTAATGATCACATTTACTTCTTTGAAACCCAAAATCAAGTAAGACATTCACTAATTTTTCATTTCACATCCTGGGGGCTTGTTTTAGCCCATATAAGGACTTTTTAAGTTTACAAACTTTGTTTTCTTCTTTGTTAAAATAACCCTCAGGAAGCTTCATATACACTTCCTCATTAAGTTCACCATATAAGAAAGCATTATTTATATCCAACTGGTACAACTCCCAGTTATTATAGACAGCTAATGAAATAATGCATCTAACAGTTACTATTTTAACAACAGGAGCAAAAGTCTCCTCAAAATCAATACCTTCTTTTTGACTATACCCCTTAGCCACTAACCTAGCCTTATATCTTTCTATTTCACCATTGGACTTGTATTTTATCTTAAGAATCCATTTACAACCAACAATATTCTTATTTTTAGGTTTATCTACTATAGACCAAGTGTCATTTCTATTGAGAGCTTCTATTTCATTATTCATTGCCTGAACCCATTCAGGACTACTAGAAGCTTCTTTAAAACTTCTTGGTTCATAATTTTTAGATAAACTAACAGCAAAGCACTTAGCATCTATAGACAGATTAGATAAGTTAACTGATTTTTCAATTCCATATTTAACTTTTCCTTCCACCACATATTCATTATATCTATTTGGAAAAACTGTACTTCTAGATGATCTTCTAACACTGCCAATGTCAGCAGACTCAGAAGTATCACCCTCAGAACAAGTTAGATTTTCATTTACAATATTCACATGGTCTGCCTTATCAGGATCATGAGCTCTACTGTTTGACTGCTGAATATCAGCCAAGTCATCAACAGTAGGTTGACTACCTGATTGCTGACTATCATGTGTTCTTGTATCAATCTTACCTTGACCCTTTCTATCATCATTGGGTTCATCTACTTCAAAACTGTTTTGAGAGTCTGTGTTTTCAAAGTTGTCAAAAAAGTTTAAGTTGTTAACTGTTTTTATAGGATTAGAATCAAATGACTCAAATATTTTTGGTTCTTTAAAAGGAAAACAATTTTCAAAAAACTTTACATCCCTTGAATAGCTAACTGTTTTGCTATCAAGGCTAAAAAATTTGTAACCCTTTTTTTCATTTGAATATCCTATGAAAACACATTTTTTTGATTTACTATTAAACATATCCTTTTCATCTAATATAGTACAAAAACACAGACAACCAAACAATCTTAAGTGATCAAGAAAGGGTTCAAATCCATACAACATTTCATAAGGTGTTTTTCCTCCTAACACTCCAGTGGGGGTCCTATTAATCAAATATGCAGCAGTTAACACACACTCTGTCCAAAATCTAATAGGAATATTGCTTTGAAATAGTAAAGATCTAGCAACATTAAGCAAGTGTCTATGCTTCCTCTCAACAATGCCATTTTGTTGAGGGGTATAAGCACAAGTAGTTTGATGTATTATTCCTTTTTCCTTACAAAAACTTATCATTTGATTATTCACAAACTCAAGACCATTATCACTTCTAAAACATTTTATGTGTTATTAAACTGTGTTTGAATAATGTTAAAGAAGTCTTTAATATTTTCAAAACCTTCTGTTTTATTTTTCAACAAACACACCCAAACAGGTCTGGAATAATCATCAACTATAGTTAAAAAATATTTGAAACCATCTCTACTAACAACTCTATAAGGACCCCAAACATCTAAGTGCACAAGTTCACCTATTTGACTAGACTTGTGATTACTTAGAGGAAAGGGTTCCCTATGTTGTTTAGCCCTAAGACAGACTTCACAAGGTTCATTTTTATCATGTTCTCCTAAGTTAAGTCTGGTTTTAAACATATTAACAGCTTGATCAGAAGGGTGACCTAACCTAGCATGCCACAAGTTATAAATTTCAGAACTATTAAAACACACAAATTATTCAAGCAAGCATTACCACATAGATATAGACCTTCAAGTTGTTTACCAGTCACCAGGACTCTCTTGGTTACCAGGTCCTGTACGTAACACTTACTTTCATCAAAACCAACATATAGTTTATTATCCCTAGCTAATTTGTGAACAGAAATAAGATTTACATTGTACTCAGGAACAACCAACACATCTTTTAGAACAACACCATTTGCTAAACTAACATTGCCAATTTTAGTGACAAGGGCTTTATTACCATTAGGGTGATTAACATGTATTTTTAACTCAGACACTTCAATATAATCAGTCAATTCAACATCACTTGTAACCATATGTTGACTAGCCCCTGAGTCAATTATCCACCCAATTTTTATTTTATTCCCTATATTACTTGCAAAACCAAACATAGGTTTACCATAAACATTTGCACAGAAAAAACTACCTGATACATTGCAGCTTTGTGGTGATTCCTTAGCCTTATCATTCAAAAGACTTAAAAGTTTTGTTAACTGATCAGTAGTTAAACCAGAAGGAGCATTAGTTTCAACAGTTGAATTATTACTACTATTACCCCTCATTCTTCTACCCTGATTCCCTCTTGACCTCATCCAAGGAGGGTACCCAATCACTTCAAAACATTTTTCAGCAACATGACCAACTTTATTGCAATGTGTACACTTAACAGTAGATTGAGTTGTCGTTTTACTATTAAACTTTTTATTAAAATCTTCAAACTGACCAGTTTTAGACAAAAAACCAACAGTTTGACCTTTTTTAATAGAACCACTAGAATTCCTATGAGACTCTTCCCTAGAAACTATTGAATAAGCTTCTTTTACTGAGGGAAGAGTGTCTCTAGTTAACAAGTTGGTTCTAACTCCCTGATAACAACTATCCAACCCCATTAAGAACTGCATTAGTTTAATCATTTGGCTAAAATTATTAAAGTCTCTTGAAGCATCACATGTACATGGAGGCAATTGAAGTATTTGATCCAATTGCTTCCACATAACATTTAACTTTTGATAGTACTCAGACACAGAAGAACCATCTTGATTAAAACTATTTATTTTCTGATACAGATCAAACACCACAGAACCATCAACTTTATCATATGTTTCTTTAAGTTCTTTCCATACATCACAAGCAAGTTTAGAGAATACTTGTCCTAGATATAACTCTTCAGTTATAGAATTTAAAATCCAAGTAAGCACAATAGAATTACACCTATCCCATTGTCTAGCCAATACAGGATCATCCACAGATTTTACACACTCACCATTTATAAAACCAAGTTTGTTTTTAACTTGTAATCCTAATATCATTGCATTAGACCATACACTATAGTTTTCTGTTCCTTTTAATTTGATATTAAATATAGTTAAGTTTGCAGAATCACTAGGATGAAGGTATAGCGGATCACTAGCATCAAGTTTATTGACTTGAGTTACTTGATCCACAATGGCATCATTAGGTCCTTGAGGACCCTGAGGACCTTGAGGCCCTTGAGGTCCTTGAGGACCTTGAGGCCCTATAACTTCATTCACCATATTCAATTAACAAACAGAGAACAGACAAGGCAAATAGCAGATCACACAACCAAACTCAAACAGATAACACCAGAGCAGATAAGGATCACACAAAACAATCACAAAACAAACAAGAAACAATCAGACAACACAGACCAAAAGAAAACAAGACACAGGCGAAGCTGTACAGGTGTTCCAGATCACTGGTTCATCACTCAAGGTGCCAGCGCAGGTCCTTGTACAGGAGCCACTAAGACCTAGACCGATCCTAAATCTAAACAGGGACACAAGCCCTGGCAATAGACTCCTTAGGACAACTCTACAAAAACAGTAAAGAAAGGTCAGATCTCACCAACAGCCCCAAGTTAGGGTTCGCCAAACAACTCGTAGTGTATATCCTTCACTTAGGGATACACACCAGAGAGCAAGAAAATATGCTTTCCAATGGTCCACTCAGATCTTGAGACTAGATCTGATTTTACAATGATCCAACAGCTTTCCTCAATCAATCACCATATCTGAACACCAGATCTAACCAGCCTTATTATCAGGCTTTCAATCGATCACTTGTAATTCCAAGAACCTATACAAGCATCAAGACAAAACCCTAAAATCCAGCGGAAGACGATAAACCAGAATCAGAGAGAACCTGGCTCTGATACCATATTACAAATATATGATATCAAATACTCAAAAGCTTTATTGAATCAAACAAACCAGAAACAAATAACAAATCTCACAAACAATCTGACCTATCTAATCTCTCTAACACAAACTCTCAATACCATTGACAAACTACACAGAGATTATCAAGAACCGATATAAAGAATATCTGCTTTACAGAGATCGAAACCCTAGTTGACTAGACGAAAGAGAGTACAAAACAACGAGAGAATTAAAGTGAGCTAAACCCTCATCAGATGAGAAAACAATCTATATATAGCACGAGTGGAAGGTTCTATAGAGAAAGCACAAAACTTCAATCGTAGACCGTTGGATGAAAGGCTCACACGGATTGACTAAACGAACGTCCAGGATTGCTTCTCTTTATAATAACATCACTTGGGCCGGAGCATAGACTAGACGTGTCAATCTTCTTGGGCTTTATACTGGACTGGACTGATTAATCTTCTAATCTGCTTGGGCTTCATTCTACCAATCTTTATCAACCTGGTCCACTTCCTGGTCCATTTGATCTACACTAACTCCACTCGAACATAACTTCGAACATAACCTGCCACAAACCTCATGCAATATATTAAAGCTTATGTAACAACTATTATAAGAAAAGAATTGGAATTTAGATAAAATGAAATGGTATCACCTGACTCAGTTAACAATCATAGTTCACGCCCCACATGGCCAAACCCAGTTCAGAATCCCACTGAAAAACCCAAATACCCACGGGGAACCCATGCACTCTCGATAATACACCCAAACACCTGTAACCTTATGATTTGATACATAAACCTCTAGCTAAGTCCTTACATAAAGGTAGTTTAACGAAAGACTTAGTTGGGTTAGGGCCAAAGGACGTAACGTGCAACATTTACAAACATAAAGTACAAATCTCATCAATTTTAAAGGCAAATGACAATCTTTCGAAATTTAAGAGGACATTTTTTTGTAATTTACTCTAAATTTCTTTTAAACTCAGTTTTAGATTATCTACAATGGAATAATCTTAGGTATATTTTAAAGTTAAACGTGTCCAACAAGTTTTAAACATCATTTTCAGCATTTTAAGCTATTAGAATTTATTAAAATAGCCTAGCATCAACTTTACCACAGTTGTCTCAAAATCCTATCACCTCCTCCAATCTCTGTAGTTATATTTTCCATCAATGTTGACCAAGTTAAATGTCATCCCCTTACAATTGCTCAAAATGTATGTATATCACACGGTGTAAACTAATGATTCATATAGTGGTGACCAACAAAAGTTGTCTCGTTTGACTTTGTACAACATTTAAGACGTTTATGTAAAAGAAAATCACCCACTTTCGGGTGCTACCTTGTTCCATAAATTTACATTTTTTATATTAAGCGGTCGGACTATGTAATAAAAAAACACATAGCCAGCCAATGAGGTAGTGGTGACATAGTTAGGGAAAGACTTAGTGTTTCTTTTGGCCCAGGGTCGATTCCAATTCTCCTCATTATTTTCTGCGACACCGAGTGATGAAGGAAGACTTGGCAACGATCACTTAGTTCAACTTAAACAAGCTCAGCACGATATGCCATCTTACACACTTTCTAGAGTCAAGTGGGTATGACAAGAAAACTATAAATAAAATAGGGAAATTGGATTTTAACACCCTTAACTATTGACAATTGGCCGCTGACGCACTAAACTGCAAAATTGAACAACATCGCATTGTACTTTCAACTTATTGGCCTGTATTACCCTCAGACTAACCATGGTTATTTTTTGCTGACGTGGCATGGTGACGTGTCCATTTTTGCTGATTCACCACAAAGAAAAATAGAAAAATTGAATGATAGGACATTCAATTCCCCATGCCACATCAGCAAAAATTGACACGTCACTATGCCATGTCAGCAAAAATTAACCATGGTTAGTCTGAAGGTGATACAGACCAATAAGTTGAAAATACAGTGTGGTGTTGTTCAATTTTGTAGTTCAGTGCGTCAGCGGCCAATTGTCAATAGTTCAGGGTGTTAAAAACCAATTTGATTGGAAAACTAAGAACAAAAAGAATGAAAAGATGAAAAAAACTGTTTGACCCATGATATTGCATGGTTTAGTCGTTTAATATGAAGAAATAAAGGTGGATTGAGTGGTAAGTGAAGGGACGGACCGACGGTGGTTGAGTGAAGAAGCAAATGAAGCAGATTGAGTTATGGAGAATTAAAGAAATTTGTTGGTTATTAATCTATTGATCTTCCAAAGAGGTGATGTACGAGAGTATAGATAAGGGCAGCAATGGAACACTTTTTTATATCGTAAAGGATTAGGTGGGTGAAATCTCTAGATTACTCTTCATTGTGTCTTAATTGTCACCATTATCCCTATTATACCCTTAATTGTTAAGCTTAAATATGTTGTACATGTTGCTTGTTAAGTTGAACGGATATACAAATTACTAAATGGTACACCACTCTTCCTTAATAAGATAATAATATAGATTTTCTATTAAAATTAAATGAAATTAAAATCTTACGTAAACTTAAATAAAAATTAAATGAAATAAAAAAATTTCTACGCTTGTGCCGTTTTCAAAAAAGAAGTGGAGTGATGTGGCAGTGCATGATTTGAGGAAATCAAGGTAGTCTAGGGTTGTGTCCCCTACCCTAAGACTACACAGTGTGGGGGCGTGAAAGCAGCATGCGCGAGGGGCAACCGGGTGAATTTCTCCACCGGCATGGGACTCCTTTGGTATGTGACGTGCTGCGACGAAGTTGGCTCGGGGTTTCAATCGTTTGCAAACCGTAAGATTTAAAAAAAAAACCCATCAAACTGCCCCCTCCCACACCACCACCACCCCGACGTTTTTTAGGCTTTGAAGGGAATTCTCTTTCTGCTGACATGGTTATCCCATGTCCCCTTCACCCCATGACCACATCGAGTACCATACTAAGAAAATCAAATAGCAACACAGATAAACCAAGAGATTTACATGTGATTGAATATTTGTTACATGACTAACCGGTAATCAAGCTATAAGATTGTTACATGATTGGTTATCCCAATTCAATACATCGATACCTATAGAATTGTTCATTCTGTTTAAGTACACCAAAAGTTAAAAACTAACCAAAGGCAACCTATAATATTCAACGATTACAATCTATTCCTTCTACTATTTTGATACCGAACATTATAACCCTCTCAAAAGATTTTTGTCCCCAATCAGAAATGAAAAAAAAAAATTGCTAATCAAAAGTATCAAAACCAAATTGTGAAAACAAAATTTGGCCTATTTCTGTTAGATCGTAGTGGCCAACATCAGTGACATCCTCACCAAAGCACAAGAGTCGATGGTATTTTAAATTTGCTTGTGTCCATTGCCTCTCCATGAAGTATGTTACCCTAAGTTGTCCCATTTTTAATCCAGGAAGCTTGACTATGATAAGCAATTGATCCAAAAATATCCACAGTACATGGATTTTTTTTTTATTTCTTGGAACATAGCGTACAATAGTGATGATTTCTTTGGTACATTTTGGTGGTCTGTTTATAGTCAATTCAACATTAAAAACATCAAGTCCTGCTAGCCATGAAGGTGAAAACATTAGTATTTCATATTGTACCAACCATCGATCAAGTAGCACAAAAATGAAGCTGGCACTAGCAAGTAGAAATCAGTGATATTTATCGTTTTCTTTTCCATATCAATCCCATTCTTGTGTAGGCCTTGTCATCATTAAACTTTCTAGCACCTTTAACATACATAGTTAAATTTGCATTTTTGGACCATTTCTTGAATCTGTTTGTGGATGGACTCATTTGGCTAATTGCTGCAACTAATAAATTTGATAAAATGGGTGGTAAAGCAAACCAAACATGTCCTCCTACCCAAAGAACCATTTTATATCTATTTGAATATATGTGAGCATCTTCCAAACCAATTCTACGTCTGTTTTAAACCGAATTCTTTATAAATCCCCAACCTGTATCCGTCCAATATAGTTGTTTATTTATGAAGATCTCTATAAGCCATTTTTCATGAATATTTTACCATCATGTTTAGTAAACATGTTAGCCATGATAACCGTCTCATGTGTCTCCTCTAATTTGATTAATAACTTGTCTTTACTGATAATATCAGTAAGAGCCACCTTTGGTGTTTGCATCCGGAAATTGGTAGTTTCAATATTTGATAATTGAGCCTTTTCGGCTTTTCCCTTTGGTTCGCTTACGAAATTATGTGGCTGAACCTCCAACATCTCCACTTTCATATTTTCTCGGTCTCCATCTCGTAGGCCTAATGGAGTAATTTTGTCCCCAGATTTCATTTCTTCTTTTTTTTTCCAAGAAATTACTAATGTGTTTAAAAGTAGCTCGTCATAAATGCCTTTCACTTCATATGCCCCTTTATCCTCATAAGTTGCAGCTGTATATTGTTTCTTCTTTTTCTTCTATAACCAGACTTCTATTGTTGAACTTAATTCTGGTTTTTTTTGAAATGTGGAATTCAATTTTTTCTTTCCCTTGATTTGTTAAATTCATTTTTGTTTTTCCTTGATCCTTTTCTGATGTAAGCAGAAGCACAAGAACATATTTCTTATATTTCATTATCCTATGATCATTTTCAATTGTATCGTTACGAAGATTACTACAAAAGGAACATAGTCAACGGTGACATCTTTTTCATGTGAATCATCACTAAGATTAAATACTTGAAAGCATTGCACAAAGAAGAATTTGGATCATAAGGATAAGGAGAATACGAATCTTTCAATTCATTTGCATCCAATTTCAAAGCTAAAGAAATTGTGTCTTGCAATGTATGAAGACTATATTGGTGCCATTGTAAAAAAAAAAAAAAAAAAAAAAAAAAAAAAACTCTTAGGGGGGACGGGGCGCTACCAGAATTGGGCACGGGTACCTCACTACCAGCACGGTAACACGCCGCCACCCGTGCTGGTAGGGCTCCCGTGGACCTTTTTCTGGTTCCATCTAACGGGTTGGTAATGTGGGACGGTGCAAACTTTTAGGTAATATTTATTCCTTTTTTGACCGTTTTATGTTTGTTAAATGTGTTTGACTTTCAAACGGTCATATTTTTGTGACCGTTTTTATCTTTAGGTTTTATAAATACAATTCATTCCCACGGTTTTGAATCAAAAACATAGAAATCTTAATCAATACTTCTAAAAAAATGTCTGATATTGACGTAGAAGATATTCAAGTAATCGTTCCCCCGCTCGAGGTCCACCCGATCTTACAATCAAGCGATAGTAGCCTTGAGTTTCTGACGGACCTTGCACGGCGGGCAGAGGAAGACACAACAACATCTAAGAAACGATATGTGCCACGTGATCGCGAGGGAGGCAATGCGCGGTTAATAAATGACTACTTTGCCGAAGTACCAAAATACACCGACGCACAGTTTAAACAACGGTATCGCATGTCGAGGCGTCTATTTCTGAAAATTGTAGGAGATGTTGAAGCAAACTTCGCATGGTTCAGAGAGAGCATGACGGTCGGTTTAGAAAGAGTTTTACGCCCATGCAAAAAGTATCTTCAGCTGTGAAACAACTCGCAACCGTAATCCTCCAGACGAATACGATGAGTATTTATGAATATCTGAGAGGAGTCACGCGAATGTTTTACAATTTTTTTGCAATGTCGTCATTAAGTTCTACGGGGCAGAGTATTTACGAATACCAACAAGCCACGACATTGCATGTTTGTATGAGGCACACGAAGAAAGACATCACCTTCCCGGCATGATCGGTAGCATTGACTGCACTCATTTAGTGTGGCGAGCATGTCCTAGGGAATTACGAGGACAATATAGACATCACCTTTCCGGCATGATCGGTAGCATTGACTGCACTCATTTAGTGTGGCGAGCATGTCCTAGGGAATTACGAGGACAATATATGCGAGGCGATCACCAATACCCTACGATCATGCTAGAAGCCGTTGCTTCGCAAGATCTTTGGTTTTGGCATGGATTCTTTGGGCCCCCCGGTTCACTGAACGACATAAATGTCCTCCAACAATCCCCGGTGTTTCTTACCCAACGAAACGAAACGGCGCCACAGTGTCCATTTACTTTAAATGGCCACTTATATAAATGTGGATATTATCTTACTGATGGCATCTACCCAACCTGGTCAACGTTTGTCAAAGCGTTTCGATATACCACCGACCCTAAGGAAAAGAAATTCGTTAAGGCGCAAGAGTCGTCAAGGAAGGACGTTGAGCGAGCGTTCGGAGTATTAAAGGGGAAATGGGGAATTACCGCACGACCCTTGAGGCCCAAAACCGTTGCTAGGTGTAGCGTCATCGTCTATACGTGCATGATATTGCACAACATGATAATTAAAGACGAGGGGCGAGCGATATCATCGGTCCACATACAAGATCCCCCAATCCAACCGTTCTTCGACGACGAAGCACTTGCGGAGTTGAGAGACTCCGATACGCATTTCCCGACTTCGAAATGATCTCGTGGAACATCTAGACGGACTTGATCTACCGTATCTCGACGTGGAGGACTCCGAATAGTTTTTCTTTTATTTAGTTTATTTTTAATTTATGTGTTTTTGTATTTCTATTTTTATTTATTTTTAATATTGTAATTTTATTTTATTTATTTTAATAATATGTTTAATTAATGTTTCTTTTAAAAAATAATAAAAAAATAAATATTTCAGTGAAGTGAATTAGTGGAGTGCTGCCTACAAAAAACTGAATCAGTGAAGTAAATCAGTGAAGTGATGTGGCAGTGCAGGATTGGTTGAAATCAGTGAAGGAAAAAGAGTATACTAGTAGCACTCCTTTCACCATTATTTCTGGTTTTAGACCAGTCATGAAGAGATAAATGGCATAATAGTAATTTCTTTAGAATTTTTTACTTGATCGAAAAGAAATTGTAATTCATCATTATACTCTATAACTGTACCTTCTTGCCATATTAACATAATGTTTTCCATTACTAATTCCATTGTGGTCCTCTGTTATTGATTTTCTTATGTTGTTGAATAGATTCCAAACCTCAATTGTTGTTGTGAAACTTGTTTTTTCTAAACTGCGTTTACTCATTGTCAATGGTAAGCCCTTTGTTTTTTTAACGGCAAATATTTATACCACCTTATTTCTATCTAACCTTGCATTTGCAAGGATTTGAACTCACAACCTCACATTTGTAAGGGGGGACATCATACCACTAGACTAAGAGGTCATGAAGCTCTTTGTTACCCTAACCTACGGTTAAAAGGATAACACTGATACCATTGTTACATGACAAACCATTGTTACATGACAAACCGGTAATCAAGCTATAAAATCGAGAAAGAGAGAGAAGAAGAAAAAAAAAACTTCCAAAGATTATATTATTATTAGTTATTATTACTATTGTTATTTAACGGTGTTTATAATATTTAAAGCTCGTCTAAGCCTTGTATTTCAATCTAGGTTTTTTTTTCCGACCCGCGTGTTGCGACGGCGTCAATCTGATTTAGAAAATAATTAAGTAATGACATAGCGTTACGACATTTCAAATTCTAAATCAATTCCAAATCAAATTTTCATACAAAGGTCACATATAAATAATGAAATGAATTCTAAATAAGTTATAGTTTCTTAAAATGGTTCTATAACGATCTAGATACATCGCGTTTTGCATGTGAAATGACCGATTTAACCTGTGAAAAAAGATCTCTTTATCAATTAAAACATGAACAATTGAAGCATTAGAATTTTGGTTTTATAAATTTTTTCATTTACAACATGTTATTTACATTAAATAAAAATGGTTTTATAAGAAATCACAACTTGGATTGGTGATGGAATGGTTTGAGGTAATCATACGACCCGTATGGTATTTTGATTGATAGAAGGATGACATATATGACTACCACCCTACGACTCGAATGACTTAGTTAGTCGCGAAAGCGCTTAGTCGCGTGGGCGCATATGCAGTTATTCGTTTAGGCTGACACATAGCCTAGATCATACGACTCGTATGCTATTTTGATTGATAGAAAGATGACATATATGACTACCACTCCTACGACTCGAATGACTTAGTTAGTCGCGTAAGCACTTAGTCGCGTGGTGCATAGGCAGTTATTCGCTTTGGCGTTAAACCGGTAACTAAGGTGTGACAAAAACTTGCGTTAAGGACATCAAAACAATAAACATTAACAAACCACACATAATAGACTGTTTAAAAGAAATGCAAATAACAAACTGCAGGCAACTTTTTTATGTTAATGTTGCATGTAGAACTGTTGTCGTTACAGTTTACGCAGCTGCTGGTGTTGCAATCAGCACTGCTTTTGCAGCCGCAGTCTGTGCTGTTGTTGGTTCCAGCAACACTATTATTGTCACAATCATAAATGTCGCCGTTGGAACAAATGACTGTATAAACGTCAGGTTTTAAATAGAAATATATAGCACATAACCAAATAGTTAGTAACTGTTTTAATATTAGAAACTGATAACTTTTATGCATTCGCCAAAAGAAAATTGAGTTTCTATATTTTCTAGAATGCTTTTGTAAAGTCTTGTTTACTGTTTCTTTGACAACTTTTGGCCGTCATCGTGTACTAAAATACATGATGATTATTTGCGCCATTGCGATATGTTACGTCATGTAATGGGAAAAAAATTATAATATATTTCTGAACTCTCTAATAGCTATTATAAATAAATAGCGTCTAAAATATAGTTACACAAGCAACATAAAAATTAGTTTTGATTAGCCAATTTGGCCATTTCAATTAGTATTCCATAACAATCTGTTTCGAAACACTAACAATTTAAAATGAAGATTTTCTTTTTTATATAAAATTAATATTATTTATTATTTTGAAAAGTGTGGCAAAATTGTGCATTAAAGAGATCAAAACAATAGACAGGAAGGAACTGCAATCTGATGATTTAAACAGTATTATTGGTCTATCTGATGTTCTTCACTTTGCTAACATGTTAAAAATAAGTAGAACCAACCAAACAAACAACAGCAATTAAAAGCAACATACCTTTCTATCCACAAACAGAAAATGAAGTTCGTTTTCACGATGGTTCGGAATCCATTTTCTTATCACACTTACGTACACAAGTGGTGGTGCTACCTCACCCGGACGAAGGCTGCCAATATTAAAAGTCTGCATTGGATGTTACCTGTTTAAAAAGGAAAAAATGTAAACAAATCAAAAACTGTTTTTATGTAAGAACCCTGACGCAAACACAGACATAGTAGACTACACGGGAGTCGCTAACTGTTGTCAATATATAGATTATGTTTACCTATATGTGAATACGGGTCGTCACCT
>JAUTDX010002569.1:0-68893 GCA_030844895.1 Ambrosia x helenae | reverse complement strand
TTTTATTCAACAAAAATGACATCCGATGTTTTGGATTTTGAAGCGATGATTGAAAGTGATTGTTTGTTATACACGTGTATAATTGTATATACTTCTAGTTGTTGTTAACTGTTAAGTGATTGTTTGTTATACATAAGTGTATAATTGTTATACAATGTGTATAATCGTATTATACATATATGTATAAGTGATTGTTTGGTATACACATGTGTAACTGTGTATATACTTCTAGTTGTTTGTAAGTGATTGTTTGTTATACACATGTGTATAATTGTGTATGTTGCCTCCATATAAGACACTATTGTTATATTATGTTTTTTTTTTCATACTCATGTGTATAATTGCGAGAGTTTTTTTTTTTACAAAATGAAACAAAGGATTGAATGACAATTTGGAAACTGTAGTTAATTGTGGAGAGATAAGAGGGGAGATAATATAACTAGAGAAAATTACCCAATTAGTCCCTGTGGTTTACCTCTGGTTTCACCTTAAGGTACTAAGGTTTCAAAGTTTCAGGCTGGGTGTATTTAACTTAAACTTTTGTAACATAATAGGGGTTTAGTGCTAACCACCGTTAAAACTTAACGGATTTAATTAACACGTGAGAAAAACGTGAGGGCAATAATGTCTTTTCAGTTTTTGTGTCTCTCTCATAATATATACCAGAAGCATAAAAAACGATCAAACTCCCTCCCTCTCATTCCACTGTTACATTGAAGAATCATCAGACGAAAAAAAATTTAGGTTTAACAATATGGGTTACAAACTGGTCGATTAGGAGAGAAGACGATGATTTGGATTACGATGATGATATATATCGTAAGTATTTTTCATTATCAATGTTAAAGAGTGTAAAAATGTTGGTTTTTTTTCTGTTAATAAAAATACGATCTTTATATGTTTCAGGATAATATAAAGAGCTGTTTTGTCTTAAGGTACACGATGGTGGTGTGTTTTACAGAGTTTCCAGGGATAGAATATGTGAATGGTAAGGTGAGTCATGTTGATTTGCTTACGTATCTACATTCTCTGTTTTGGAAATGCATGACATGCAAAAGAACTAGGATATGTGGGATTGTTGTTAGGGCTTTCCACTATTTGGTACCTGGTGATGATCTAGATTTTGGTTTACGTCCTTTAATAACTTATCATGATGTGGGTAGTTTGGTAAAGCATGTGCCTAAGTATCAGGAGTTATGTGTTTACATTGAAACTGGAGAGAATGTAATGTAATGATAAAAGGGGCTGATAATGGTTCAAGGTAGGGAGGTTATTGATTCAGTATTTGAAGATCTATTTTCTGCTGTGATGAATCCTACAAATAACTGTTTGCATTTAGAGAGTCATGCTATTGACAATAGGGATGCAGAACAGGATAATGGGGAATGAAGAAGAGGAGTATGGGTCTGATGATGAACAGGACAATGGGAATGAAGAAGAGGAGTTTGGGAATGCAGAACAGGATTATGGGATGGCAGACAGGAAAATGGGTCTGATGATGAAATTGTTGATGAATCCAATGTAACAGATGAAGAGGAAAATAGACATGAGGGATTTCAACCCGAACCTACAAGAATCAACCAAGAGAATGAAGGCAAGGAACTAGTTGCAGTAGGAGCATGTGGAATTTAAGGCCCAATTTATTTAAAGGAAGGAAGTAGATGTGGAAGATGAATACAAATTGTTAGATGATGATTCATTTGATAGCTCATCATCAGGTGATGACATTGTCAAAACAAGGAAAAGAAAGTTAAGGAACTTAGGCAGAAAACATAGGGCTGAGAACTGTTTGTTTTATGTGGGTCAACCATTTGTATCTAGTAACACAATAGTGAAGGGTTTTAGTGAGAAGGCATGCAGTTGAAACTAGGTGAGAGAGCTTAAGTTTACTAGAAAATGATAAGTAAGGGTCAGGGTTAATTGTAATGGTATTTGTTCCAAGGTTTTAAAAAACAAAATGATGTTAATCAGGGTCCAAGTAAAGGCCCAATCAAAGGTCATGCTTAGAACTACCCAGGTTCAACTGTCAAAACTTGATGTGGAAGATGAAAACAATCCTGATTCTGATTTTAGAGTGTTTTTCTAATAAGATTTTATGTTTGTCTTGGTCCACTTAAAGAGGGGTTTAAAAAGCTTGTAGAAGGGACTTTATTGGGTTGGATGGGGCTTTTATGAAGGGACCATTTCCTGGTCAACTGCTCACAGCTGTAGGTGTGGATCCAAACAATGGCATCTATCCAGTAGCTTATGCCATTGTAGAATCAGAATGTTTTAAATTCTTGGGAATGGTTTTTGGAGATTCTAGGAGATGACTTGGACCTAAATGTGAACTCCAATTTCACATTCATATCTGATAGACAAAAGGGACTTATTCCTGCCTTGCAAAAGGTATTTCCTTGTGCTGAACACAGATATTGCCTTAGGCATATCCACCAAAACATGAAATTGCAGTGGAGGGGCAAGGCTTTCAAAGACATGCTCTGGAATATAGCATCTGCCACAACATTACAAGACTTTGAAAGATTAATGGGAGAATTAAGAACAATGAATGATGATGCTTTCCAATGGTTACAACAGATTCCACCACAACATTGGGCTAGAAGTCATTTTACAGGTTTGTATTACTAACTCTGATGATGTATTATGTTTATAAATGGTGTTGTTCATATGTTTAACATGTTTAAATTGGTTTTCACTTTTCAACAGGTAGGGCTAACACTGATATTTTACTGAAACAATCTATGTGAAGTGTTCAATGCAAGATTAGTTGATGGTAGAGATAAGCCTATTATAACTGCCTTGGAGTATGTTAGGGAGTATTTAATGAGGAGAATAGTTAATGTGATGTTGGTGATTAACAAAACAGATGGTTTATTGGCCCCTAAAATAGCAACAAAGTTTGAAGAGATTAAAAAAAGATGCAGCTCAACTAAGTGTTCACTGGAATGGTGGAAGACTCTATGAAGTGTCTGCTGGTTTTTTGGGGGAACAATTTATTGTAGATGTGGTTGACCAAAGTTGCTCATGCAGGTACTCGGAGTTAACAGGAATACCATGTAAACATGCTGTTGCAACAAACTGGAACATGGCTATGAATGGACAGCAGGTATATATATAGTTTTTTTTGTTATGCTTTCTATTGTTTGTGTTATACAGAGACTGTTTATTAAGGTTTTTGTATAAAACAGGTTGAAATACCAGAAACATGGGTCCATCCTTGTTATAGACTTGATACTTGGAAAGAGGTGTACTCACACAAAGTAGGACCCATTAATGGTAGAAACATGTGGCCAAAATCAGATTGTCCTTTGAAGTTAAGACAACCATATCACCATGTTCCAATTGGGAGGCCAAAAAAACAAAGGAAGAAATCAGCATTGGAGAAGGATGACAATATGGTGGCTGGTGGAAAGCTGAGTAGGAAAGGGAAGACTGTAACTTGTAAGAAGTGCAAAAACAAAGGTCACAACAGCAGATCATGCAAGGGTCAAGGTGCATCTACATCAAAGAAAGGAACAGGAACTGAGTCAACCAAAATGGATCAGCAACAACATGGGGCCCCAAGAACTGTGAAATGTGGAAAGTGTAAACAATAAGGCCACAACAAAAAAAACTTGCAAATGGCAAGGTTGACTTCTGAATGTTATGTTTAGACTTTGGTCTTTTTGTTTACTTTGGTATGTATTGACTTTGGTATGTTTTGACTTTGGTATGTTTGTTTATGTCTAGACTTTGGTATGTTTTGGTATGTTTTGACTTTGGTCTGTTTTGACTTTGGAATGATAAATCCTGTTTTGACCCATTTGTCAATGTTAATCAGCTTCAAACAGCCTATATTTAACCTGTTGTCACCCATTTGTTAATGTTAATCAGCTTCAAACAGGTTGTTAATGTTAATCAGCTTCAAACAGGTTGTTAATGTTAATCAGCTTCAAACAGGTTGTTAATGTTAATCAGCTTCAAACAGGTTGTTAATGTTAATGTTAATCAGCTTCAAACACCCATTTATGTTTGACCCATTTGTTAATCAGCTAGTTTATGTTTGACCCATTTGTTAATAAGTTTTAAAACAGGTTGAAATACCAGATTCAATCAGCTGTTGTCAATCAGCTGTTTTGACCAGCTTCAATCAGCTGTTTTGACCCATATGCACCAGCTGCAACAGCCTGCAATCTGGTATTTGACCCATATACACCAGCTGCAACAGCCTGAATTTTCATCATCAACATCAACATTATATAATGGAAGCAATATGATAACCAAAATATCAGTTTTCATTCATGATCAAACTGGATTACATTTATACTGATTTACATCATCATCATGTACCACTAAACCAACCAAAACACCCTAAACCAACCAAAAGACCAAAAGACATCACCAACCATAACCCCTAAACCAACCAAAATACCAAAAGACATTCCTTCTTATAAACCATCTAATACATGAAATACATAACCAACACAACAACAACAATAAGCCTGGTCATGAACAGCTGCTTTTTCTTCCTTATAAGTTCTTCTTGAAGGTTCATAGCATGCCTTTCAATCATGTTTCTACCCCTCAAAAGCCCAGGTATAACTTCCACAGCCCCCTGCGACACATTGGGGGATCTACCCAAACAAAGTATTGGCACCTAACTCCTGCCTGAAATCAAAATCAATCGATTAAATGTCAAAAAATTACAATGTGGGTGGATTTTAGGGTTTCAGATCATACCAGTTGGGGACAACACTTGAAACGACGTCCAGGGTTGAGGTCAGTCCACGACGTTTGAACATTAGCCACCATTCCACAGAAGCATTGATGATCCATTGTTGATGATGATCGATGACGAAAGATGACGAACGATGATGATGTCTGGGTTGTTAATGGTGAATGGTGAACGATGATGATGTCTGGGGTCTGGGGTTTTTAAAGGGTTTAAAGATATTAAAAAATCACAAAAACTGAAAAGACATAAATGCCCTCACGTTTTTCTCACGTGTTTGTTAAATCCGTTAAGTTTTAACGGTGGTTAGCACTAAACCCCTATTATGTTACAAAAGTTTAAGTTAAACACCCAGCCTGAAACTTTGAAACTTAGTACCTTAAGGTGAAACCAGAGGTAAACCACAGGGACTATCTGGGTAATTTTCTCAAATAACTATCTATTTGTTGGGGAGAGAAATATTAATAATTGATTAGCTAAATTTGTGGGATAATAATGTACAAGATTGCCCTTACTATAAAATAATTAATTAAATCAACTTCTAATTATTTACCATCTTGCCATTCAAGATCAATGGCTACAAATAGTTCTTATGGTTCCTAAATTACCTATGGTTCTTATTTGAACCATACCCTATATATATATATATATATATATATATAGGGGATGGTTCAATAGAGAACTCATTTTAGGGAGAGAACTCGAGAACTCCTAACTAAATACAAAAAAAAAAAAAAAAAAAAAATTATAACTCAAAATTTAAGTAAAAAAATAGAAAACTAGGTTGTGGAGCTTCTCTTTCCCACTTCATACCCGTTCAAAAAAAATAAAAAAATAAAAAAAAAACACACCCAAAAAACGCTAAAGCACATGTGTAGTATAACCCAAAGGCCTAAACCCCCACCCCAACTTACCCCACCCAAAAACCTAATTCCACCCACCCACCCACCACCTTCACCAAAAAACCTAAATCGCTTACCCAAAAACCTAAACCACCCATTCACCCCCACCCAAAAACCTAAACCCACCCCACCCACCGCCTACCAAAAACCTAAGCCCCACCCGTCACAACCAAAAACCTAACCCCCTACCCAAAAAACCTAAACCCACCCTACCCACCCCACCCCACCCCCAAAAACCTAAACCTTATAAGCTAAATTTAAAAAAACTAACCTATAAGCTAAACTAAACTCAAAAACTAAACCCTAAAGCTAACGGACATTACTACACACGTGCATTAGAAGTCGCCTGTTTTTTTATTTCTTATTTATTTTTATTTTTTAATTACTTTTTTCCGAATGGGGATGACGTGGGAAAGAGAAGCTCCGAACCAGATTTTTGGTTTTTGACTTAAATTTTGAGCTATGATTTTTTTTTATTTTTTTCTTAATTTAAATAGGAGTTCTCAATATATAAGGAAAGGATATTTTGGAAACCCACTTGAGTTGAGAAAACCTTTGAAAACCCATGTAAAAAAACCATTATTTTTTTTTTTTTGAAAAAAATAACCAATTTAAAATACATGTTTTTAAGCATTTTGGGCAAAAAAAAATAACAAAAGCGCTGATGGGGTTTTTTTTTAAAAAATAAACAAAGTTGCTAAAAAAAACATATGTTTTCAGCTATTTACCTATTTTTTAGCAACTTTGTTTATTTTTTTTTAAAAAAAATCCCATCGGCGCTTTTATTTTTTTTTGGCCCAAAACGCTTAAAAACGTGTATTTTACATTTGTTATTTTTTCAAAGAAAAAAATTGTTTTTTTACATGGTTTTTCGAAGGTTTTCTCAACTCAAGCGGGTTTTCAATTTACATTTGTTATTTTTTCAAAGAAAAAAATTGTTTTTTTACATGTTTCCCCACAAAAATTGTCGTTTCCCCCCGTTTTTTATATAGCACTATGGTACTCGTTGGAAATATAATAAAATGCTCGTTAATTTGGTGTGTTTTTTTTCTTTAAAAAATCTCGTATATAAAAGATATTAACGTTTAAAACTTATGGGAGGAAACATGAGAGAGAAAAATCCATTTTTGTTTTTAATTTTTTTTCTAAAATCAATTAATGTCACATGACACATTCGAGGGGAGGATGTCCTCTTTAAATGTCATGTAGGATTTATTGTTTTGAATTATATAAAAATGCGTAAAAAAAGTTAATTTTAGAGTGTTTTTGCAAGAAAAAATGATTATTTCGAAAGAAAATTCGTTTTTAATGTTGTATTTTAATTATAACAAGATAATATCACCCCGCGCGTTGCAGCGGGATGTTGATTATACATCTATTTATTATCATTCTATGTGATGCGAAAATTCTCAAGTTTATGCTAAACATTCATTTCATTTTGTTGTATCCCCGGTCTACAAC
The DNA here is from genome assembly GCA_030844895.1 of Ambrosia x helenae. Lineage (NCBI taxonomy): Eukaryota > Viridiplantae > Streptophyta > Magnoliopsida > Asterales > Asteraceae > Ambrosia > Ambrosia x helenae. The sequence goes on along the minus strand of JAUTDX010002569.1, from coordinate 61,819 downwards.
ACCACACTAAAGCAATTTACTTTCAAAAAGTAGAAAGTGTTTCGAAGAATGGCCCAGCCATGCCGGCATAAACTTGAACCAAACATCTTTTTACCTTTTGAAAAATGTTATAACCAACTGAACTTGAGTCATTCTTGAAATAAGTTAACTAAGAACACACCCTCTTTATTGGATATATAGAACACAACATCTATCATTTTTAACATCACCTGGAATACAACCATAATGTTAGATAACAAAACATATACCGTAATAATACCAAAGAAATTATGTGATGGCAAAGTTCAATAATCTATATATATATATAAAACAAAGGTGTTTTGCTGACGTGGCGCCCATTCCTTGATTCAAGGTCCTCTTGAAATCGCCACGTGGCATGTTAATTTAAAGGTTTTGATGTTTTTAATTTTTTTGTTTAATTTTAATAAAAACCAACCCCAAACCCTATTCCCAACCTATTCCCGTATTCCTACAATCCTTCAATATTCCAAGGACTATAAATAATAATAATATTATCCCCAATCCAAAACCCTCAAAACCCTAGAACCGATCAACAATGGCGGCGAGGAAATCAAACGAAGGAGTGCTGCTAGCTAGGGTTTCATCAACAATATCTGAATCACCGATCGTATACAGAGGCAAAAGAGCTGCATCAGACGCAGGTTATGTTGCTAAGAAGCTTCTCAAGAGCACTGGAAAGGGTTTCATACGTTTGATTATGCTAGGCATTTTTTATCATCTTGTAGTAGGATGTTAGGACTTGATTATAAGTCTAAAAGAGGGTATATTGGGCTTGAGTATTATGGTAGGACAGTTAGTATCAAGATTTTACCGATTGGGATTCATATGGGTCAGATTGAGTCCGAGAAATCGTCGAAAGGGACCGCGAAAAAAGTTGAGGAGTTGAGGAAAATGTATGAGGGGAAAGTTGTGATATTGGGTGTTGATGATATGGATATGTTTAAAGGGATTAGTTTGAAGTTTTTGGCTATGGGTCAGTTGTTGGAGGAGTATCCGTCGCTGCGTGGCTCGGTGGTTTTGGTTCAGATTGTGAATCCGGCTGTTCTTGATTTAACCGACGCACCGCCACTGTTATGAACCCTTGCCGACGACATTCATTCCGATTTGTATCATCATCGTTTGTCAAGGTAATTGTTTGTTCCATTTTCTTATATTTTTTTTTAGTCATATAAAGTATCAATCGCATAAAAAAAACATGTTGTGGATGGTTTTCGGTTAATGCACTTTTATACAAAGTGGAAGATGAAGTCAAGATTGTTTGGAACTTAGAGATAAAAAAATTTGTTTCTCACATATAACTAAGGCGTTTGATTGGTTTATACTACTTATGTTTTGCAAAAACAAAGTATCAAATCAATGTATTATCTTTTATTTAATGATATCTATATGAAGTGTTTACAAAAAAAATTACAACTTTCTTACGGTTATAAATATTGATTATTAAGAGAGAGAGAGATCTGTAAGGAAGATGGATTTCGAGTTGAGAAGAGCGAGAGAGAGAAACTGGAGAAGGAACAAAAGGATCGGAAAGAGAAGGCCAGATTACGATTGGAAAGAGAGAGGAGAACGAAGCAAGAAGCTGCTCGACAGCGTGAAGCCATTGAGGCTGCTCAGAGAACTCGTAGAATCGATGCAATGGAAGCACAGCTTAAGGTTTTTTTTTTATTATTATTTTAATTGTTGTTAAGCGATTAGATTATTACTTGATCCAGTTTCATGATGTTTTAGGCCCTAGAATAGAAGCAGTAGTATGATTTGGATATGTTGATTAATATTTATCAGGTTAGGGCATAGAACAACAGAAAATTTTGATTATTTAATCATTTGTGGCATTTGTGTCGTGTGGAGGCGTGAATTGAAAGCAAGGCAAAAGGTATTAAGTGTGTATATATTATTGCAGTGTCCATCTTGGTCAAAGCTTCTGAGGAATTCTTTGTTATATTAATAGGGTCGTTCTAATTAAACTCACTCTCTTTTAATTCAACCCCCTAATGAACTGGACTTGCATATTCTTCATACAGTGACGGTTACAATAGTTATGGGATCTGGATTCCGTTTATAATTCCGATTAGGACCTGATTATGGTGGTAAGTCCCATAACTTTTGTCCATTCCGTTTATGGTTACTGTTAAGTAAAACAATATTAGGATTATGATGTTAGCATTGGATTTATAGATTGTTTTAGGTTAGGTAGGTTATGTATTGAATATTTGATTTAGAGTTATGCATTTTTTAGCATTTATGATAGGTGTTAATATTATAGTTATACATTCTTTTATGTTAGGTATCATATTAGTATTGTGAGACTTGGTACATAGATGTGATAAGTTTTTTAATGGTTACAACTTCCAACTTAAGTGATTGTTTAGTTGATTAGGTTAAGAATTATATAAGTCATTAGAGATTGATGAGTATTTAAATAGTTGCAGCGAGATGGCTAAATCTGATGGAGTTAGGTTTTTGAAGAAAAGGGAAAAAAGAAATCAATGATTATTAGGCGCCAAGTGCTAATGTTATGTTTGAAGTTAATAGATCAAATGGAAAATGGTAAAGTCACCTGACTTGAGATTAAAGCAAGGTGAGAGATTTTGTGGTTAGTTAACTTGAGCCATTTTCAATATGTTATCACGCCATATTAGATTTTTTAACCCCGGGACCCTCCCGGGGTAATTCGCTAGTTATATATAGTTCAAACATTTAAGAATATTTTTTTAATTATCAATTGACTTTGAGTTAATCCATATGGTTCAATATTATGAGCATATGTAGTTAGATTTAAGAGTTGCGAGTTCCGATAAAAGTTAAGATTAGTAGAATACACAACTTCAAATCAAATCTATACTTATATTCTAAATTAAAACACGAAAAAAACAAATTAAAAACAATAAGAATTCATCAAATGTCATACCCTAACTTCACATCTATCAAAACTAACAAAAAAAAACTTCAAAAAATAATAAAAAATACTGTCGGATTACCCGTCTTGGCCAATCTCCTTACCAAAGCATGTAAGCAATACTGCACAACCGCCCAAGGTCGAATCAATGATGTACATGCCAAAATTTCTACAAAACAATCCACACAATAAACATTCCATAAAAATAACCAACACTCACATAAACCCATTATTTAATTGCAACATCTACATCATATATAAATCACACATCAGTAATGACCATATTTCATTTTGTCATTAAATATGGGGTGTGTTGATAGAGAAAACTTTGATCAGATGTGTATTATCTCTCTCTTTCACATAGAAATGGTCATCATATATACACTCCATTCTTGAAAAATCATGTTGGAATTATAGTGAAATGAACTTGTGTGATGTCTCGTTGGCATTTTGCCCAATACCAACCAACACAACCTTTCATAGAACCCTATGACCATAAATCCTTTTGTTTCTGAAAACAGAGAACTATAAACATGATTACAAATTAACATGAGTAAAAAAATTTGTAGTTCCAGATGCTAAACCATTTTTAACCTACAAACAGGGAATTGACATACAACTAAAGGAAACAAAGTAATTGACAAAAAGTAAAAAAGAACCATAATATTCAAAAACTGAAACGAACACTCGTAATAGCATTAAAACATAAAAGGTGAGAGCGAAAACATACCGAAATCGAAAATTCAGATGGAATTGTTAAACGGTCATGACGTCACCGGTGAAAGAAGTTAGCGGGTGGGTGGAGGTGTTAACAGAAGTTAACGGAACGGTTATGTGGGGTTAAGTTGATAAAGATGAAAAAAGGAAGTCCAAGAATGATTTCTGAGAAAGATGTACCGTTGGTAATTAAGTTTGTGATTTTTAGAGGGGACTTATATTGATAATTTGTGAAATGGTGCCATCTATTGGATACTGGTGAGGAAATATATTTAGTGATAGAGAAAGAGTTGTGACTCTTGAAGGAGACTCATGTTAGGTAATTAATTTGTGAAATGGTGCCAAGTGATAAGGAAAGAGTGGTGACTCTTGAAGGAGATTCATGTGGGTAAATAATTTGTGAAATGGTGTGAAGTGATGGGCAAAGATGGTGACTCTTAGAGGTGGCCCAAGTTTCTAATTGTATATATATAGAATTAGGTTTGTATTGAAAAAAATTTGATTTTGATTGGTTTTCTCATTTGTTCACACGGTTCTCGCGATACTTAGCGTTCCCAAGATAACTCTTCTCTCTCTCTCTCTCTCTCTCTCTATATATATATATATATTATATATATATATATAACCTTTTTGTAACAAGAAACATATCATTTACACCAAAAGGAACTTTTTTCTTAAACGGGGGGTAGAATACAAGTACGGGTATCTTCTAACAGATGGAATTTACCCTGATTGGGCCGTGTTTGTAAAATCGTTTACACGGAGGACTACATTAGACCCTAAGAGAAAAAAGTTTAACAAAGCTCAAATGGCTGCACGGAAAGATATTGAGCGTGCTTTTGGTGTCTTACAAAAAAAAGATGGCGCATTTTGGCCCAGCCCTGTCAACTGTGGGAAAAACCGCATATACGAAATGTGATGTACGCATGCATTATTTTGCATAACATGATTTTCTTAAACAATAAATGAAACAGTTTACAGATGTTGCACCAAAAGGAACTTTTTTCTTAAACAGGGTAGAATACAAGTACGGGTATCTTCTAACAGATGGAATTTACCCTGATTGGGTCGTGTTCGTAAAATCGTTTACACGGAGGACTACGTTAGACCCTAAGAGAAAAAAGTTTAACAAAGCTCAAATGGCTGCACGGAAAGATATTGAGCGTGTTTTTGGTGTCTTGCAAAAAAGATGGCGCATTTTGGCCCAGCCCTGTCGACTGTGGGAAAAACCGCATATACGAAATGTGATGTACGCATGCATTATTTTGCATAACATGATTTTGGAGGACGAAGGACGTGCAATATGCGAGTACTTTGGTGAGGAAACGCAACCAAGTCAAGAAAACATTACTGATGAAGAAAGAAACTTCAACAACTCTGAAATCAAGAATAGCCAAACACATCACAACCTTCGAGCGGATCTGGTTGATCATATTTGGAGTATACCAAGAGATTACCCATCTGACGATAACGATAGCGATAACTAAAACCATTTTCGGTTCATGTATTTTTTTTAAGTGCATGTATGTTTTTTCATTTTCATGTATTTTTTTTAGTTAGTGTATTTTTTATTTACTTTGTAGTTTATTAAATGAATTTAATTTTATGGTTTTTAAAATTGTGTTTTTTTTATTTATTAAAACAAAATAAAAAAACAAAAAAGAAAAAGGAAATGCCACATGTCACTTCCCCCCCCCCCTTTCCTCCCCACAATCCCCCCCCCCCCCCCCCCCCCCCACATGGTCCCACATGACGCTTCATCCCCCCCCCCCCCCCCCTCCTTAGACTATACAAAGTGGGGGGGGGGGGGGGGGATGGGGATGAAGCGTCATGTGGCACTTTTGGCACTATTTGATTGGTCAGTTTTTTTTTAACTTTAACACAATATAATATTATTTTCCTTTCACCCTCTTCCCCCCTTCCCGCCCCCACTCCTAACACTCTTATAGTCTAAGAATTCTAGTCCCACACATATCTTCAACTTATCATTTTATAGCTTTTGAAGATTCCTCCAAACAAAAAGTGCGCTTCTTTGACTTTGCAAGTCAAAATGCGTTCCAATACAACACCATCACTCAAATGCATTCTTCTAGGCTCTAGCAAAGTGTTAAAAGGAATATGTAATAACATAAATACCATGTGATCTTTTTAGCATAAATCACATTTAAACATTTGCTATAAAATTCACTAGTAAAAGCATCATGAAGTAACAAAATATCAATCAAACCACAATCTTTTTTTAAGGCCACAAGGGTGGTCACCAATTCATCACACTATCACACCCAATCAGATTCTGCCATCTCATTTTATCACATTCTATCACATTCATCACTAACCACTAGGGGTGTGTGCACATTCTATCACATTTCATCACTAGACTTTTTTTTTAAATCTATATAAAAACATTATATTAAATAAAAAACATTACATTTAAATAAAAAAAATTACATTAAATAAAAAATTACATTAAATAAAAAAAATTAAGTGAGCGGTGGGCAAGGGTCCTCGTACACGATATCTAAACCACCCACGTGTTCTGTTAGATCAAATCGAAGCTGATAGTGGGTTTGTTCGTCCCGCAACTCCAAAAGAACATCATTTGGAACGTTTGCTGGTATATCCGTATCCATAACGTAATTCGGAGATATTGCGCGCCCCTCTTCCTTGAGGATCATGTTGTGCAATATGACACACGCGTACACAACACTACTTATTTTTGCTTGATCAACCAAACGCACGGGCGGTCTAGTATGCGCCATTTACTTTTCAATACACCAAACGCCCGTTCAACGTCTTTTCTCGCAGATTCCTGTAGCTTCTTAAACAATATTTCTTTTTCGATTGTCGGAAACGAGTAAGCTTTGACAAAAACTGACCAAGCAGGGTAAATGTCATCGACAAAAAAGAAGTCACGTCTATATTGTCGTCCGTTCACTGTAAACAGACACGTCGGGGAGGTTCCTTGTAACTTTGTATCGAAAAACGGTGATTCATCTAGAACATTGATGTCGTTGTTTGAGCCGGGGGACCAAAGTACGCATGCCAAATCCATAAATCGTTCGACGCAACGACTTCGAGCATTATCGTTGGTTTTTTATGGTCACCTCTCATAAATTGACCTCTCAATTGCTTCAGGCAACTTCTCCACACGATGTGGGTACAGTCGATGCTACCGATCATACCGGGAAAATGCCATCTAGCTTCATGCGCGGCGAACAAACGTGTAATGTCATGTCTAGTCGGTCTTCGGAGATACTCTTTACCATATAAATTAATTAGAGCATTGCAAAAATAGTGAGAGACTCGCTTGAAATTCTACTAGACATATTGAAATATTCATCATATTCGTCAGGAACGTTACCGGTAGCAAGTTGACGAATCGCGGATGTGCATTTTTGTATCGCCGTAAAGCTCCTTTTCCCCTAGCATCATACCCTACTTGAAACAATTCGTACTTAACTTTGATTTTTAAACACCTCGTCGTTGTACTTTGGGTTTTCTACAAAGTAATCGTTCATCAAAACGTCATTTGCCCCCCCACCGATCACGCTTCACCATTCTTTTCTTTGGGCGTTTCGTATTTTCACGTTGCGCCGCCTCGCAAACCATTGCAAAAAAATCCATCGAAGAACCCGACGAGTCGGAAGAACTAGACGAGTCGAGTGGACACGAGGGGCCTTCCATTTGATATATATATTATATATATATATATATATATATATATATATATATATATATGCTTCTTTGATTGTGGAATGTAAGTTTTGATTGTTGGTGGTATTGATTTTGGTTGAAAATGAAATATATATATATATATATATATATATATATAGATATATAGAGATTTGGGTGATTTTTTTTTAATTGTTCAAAACGGTCATGAGACAGTTGGCCAACGGCCATGTTTTGGCCAAAAAAACGTGATAGCCATCACGAAAAAACCTATCGCGGCCGCGATATTTTTTGACGGGCCGGTGTGTCACGGCCATCACGCCATCACGGGGTGGCCATTACGGACCCCCCCGACTAACCTAAGGCATTAATGTGTATTTTACTATTTATTATAGGGGAATTGGATTTTAATAACCCAATCTATTCGAAATTGGCCACTGGCACCCTCAACTAAAAAGTTGGCCATATATAACCTGAACTATTGACTTATTGGAATCTAGCACCCAACTAACTGATGCCGTTAGTTGGGTTGTTGACGTGGCACAAGTTGCTGACGTGGCACGCTGACATGTGCGCACGTGGATTGACTCGTCAGCAAATCTTGCCATGTCAGCATGCCCGTCAGCAAATCTTGCCATGTCAGCGAACCCACTAACGGTGTTAGTGATTTAACCGTTAGTGGGTGTTAGATTCCTATAAGTTAATAGTTCAGGTTATATATGGCCAATTTTTTAGTTGGGGATGCCAGTGACCAATTTCAAATAGTTCAGGTTATTAAATTCCAATTCTCTTTATTATACAATCTTATAACTTTAACAAACAATATTATATAACCTTTAGTAACCAACCACCACCATAATTCAACACCAACGTTATATAACGTGCCGGCCTACGTCCATGATCACAATCACCACACCATAATAATATATATTCCATACCAATTATTATTAATCATACCCCAAATCACTTGTTTAACTTTAACCCCTCTTCTTCATTCACTTCTGCTGCTGTTGCTGCTGACATTGTCCTTTCAAACTACTCCAATCCCTCATAAAGCTCCTTAATTTCTTATAAATTCTTTATCTTTTTGTCATTGCTCAACCCAATACACGTTTCCAGTTGTGTTTACTAACTGTTTACGCGTTTATTTGGGTTTTTTTTTTTGTTTCTTTTAGGCATTAGATCGAAACAGGTGGTGCGCATTGTCAATCTTCTGTAATTTTTTGTAAAAAGATCTGGGCTTTGATGGGTATGCAAGTTTATAGCTTTATTATGTATTTTTATTTATAAATATTTGTTTAAGTGAGGGGAGAAAGGTTTTGAGGCTTAGATCATGACTTCCCTTAGCCAAGATTTTAAATCTTTATCATCTACATCCAGTAGGAACTCAGATAATAATAATATTAGTACTCAGATGCCAAATCTTGGATCAAGGGGTGTGAGGTATGGATCTAGAAGTGGGTTTGACTCAGAAGGGTTTAGTATGTCCCGGAAAGATATCGAAATCGATGAGGAGGATGCAAGGTTGGTTTATGTAAACAATGCCTTGAAAACTAATGAAAGTTTTGAGTTTTCGGGGAATTCGATTCGAACAGGGAAGTATTCTGTGATCTCATTCTTACCCAGGAATCTGTTTGAACAGTTTCATAGAGTTGCATATATGTATTTCTTGATTATTGCGGTTCTTAACCAGCTTCCACAGCTAGCGGTGTTTGGGCGTGGGGCGTCTATATTGCCATTAGCTAGTGTGTTGTTTGTTACGGCAGTTAAAGATGGTTATGAGGATTGGAGGCGGCATAAGTCGGATAAGATTGAGAACAACAGGATGTCGTATGTTCTTGTGAACGATCGGTTTGAGCAGAAGAGGTGGAAAGATATTAAAGTTGGTGAAGTTGTTAAGGTTTTGGCTGATGAGACTATTCCTTGTGATATTGTGCTTCTTTCGACCAGTGACCTGACTGGTGTTGCGTATATCCAGACGATTAATTTGGATGGGGAATCGAATTTGAAAACTCGGTATGCGAAACAAGAGACACTTTTGAGAGTCCCTGAGAAGGATATTATTAGTGGGCTGATCAAATGTGAGAAGCCGAACAGGAATATATATGGGTTCCAAGGGAACATGGAGATTGACGGAAACGTGTCTCACTTGGGCCGTCGAACATTATTCTTCGAGGCTGTGTGATCAAGAATACTGATTGGGCAGTAGGGGTGGCGGTGTATGCAGGAAGGGAAACCAAAGCAATGCTTAATAACTCAGGGGCGCCGTCGAAAAGGAGTCGTCTTGAAACTCATATGAATCAGGAAATTATGTTGTTATCTTTCTTTCTTGTTACTCTGTGTGTAGTTGTTTCGGCTTGTGCTGGTGTTTGGTTAAAACGCCATCAAGATGAGCTTGATATGATGCAGTTTTATAGAAGGAAAGATTATTCTGAGGGAGAAGAGGAAAACTACAATTATTACGGGTTGGGGTTGGAGATATTCTTTTCGTTTCTGATGTCGGTGATTGTGTTTCAGATTATGATACCCATATCGTTGTACATATCCATGGAGCTTGTCCGTGTTGGTCAAGCTTACTTTATGATCCACGACGACAAGATGTTTGATGCAGCATCAAACACTAGATTCCAGTGCCGTGCATTGAATATAAACGAGGATTTAGGACAAATAAAGTATGTGTTCTCTGATTAAAACGGGTACGTTAACGGAAAACAAGATGGAGTTTCAATTTGCAAGCATTTCGGGTGTAGATTATAGCGGGGAGGAGAAAACAGAATTTTACGGTGAACAAGGGGGATACAACATTCGAGGTGCTATAAAGATTCATATTTTATCGTCTGCTCTTTGTTTATGTCGCGTTCAAATATTAAAATTTTTTTTTTTTTGGGTTTTAGTGGATGGGCAGGTATGGAGGCCAAAGATGAAGGTACAAGTTGACCCAAAGCTTCTTAAACTATCAAAAACTCGAAACGACACAAAATCCAGCAAAGACATATATGATTTCTTCCTTGCGTTGGCTGCTTGCAATACGATTGTGCCTATTGTTGTTAATACATCTAATCCCGATGAGAAGCTGATAGATTATCAAGGGGAATCTCCCGATGAACAAGCACTTGTTTATGCTGCTGCTGCTTATGGTTTTATGCTTATTGAACGAACTCTGGTCACATTGTTATTGATATTCAAGGGGAAAGACAGAGGTATGATGTGTATTCCTTTTAGACTTCTTACATTACCATGCCGTATACACTTATGTTGTTTTGTTTCTATTTCTAACTTAAATGATACCGATTATACATGACAAAATTAGCGTGGTCTAACAAGTTTGGTTGACACGGATCACTTTCTATGAGAAAAGGTTGACTTTTTTAATGTGTGAAATATGACCACAAAAACTTAATGTGGGCAATAATAATAAATAAAATGACTTAGTTATGTTAGCTAACTTTTATTTTCTGCATTTACATTACTTGAATTGATTCATTCATTAATATTAAAGGCACCTCTAATATGGGCCAACACTTGGATTGAGGAAAGTTTTGATCTTTTTAAATTGCTGTAATTTCTTTGCAATTTGGCAGTGCAGATTTAATGTTCTTGGAATGCATGAGTTTGATAGTGACCGAAAACGGATGTCTGTTATATTAGGATACCCTGACGGCACCGTAAAAGTGTTTGTTAAAGGCGCTGACACCACAATGTTTAAGGTTATAGATGAATCATTAAACTTGGATGTAGTAAGAGCCACTGAAACCCATCTTCATTCATATTCTTCCATCGGTTTAAGACCCTAGTTGTGGGAATGCGTGCGCTGAGCGTATCAGAATTTGACACATGGCAGACTTCATATGAGATTGCAAGTACTGCTTTAATGGGTAGGGCGGGGTTACTCCGTAAAGTTGCGATTAAGTTAGAGAATAATCTGAGTTTATTGGGTGCTTCTGCCATTGAAGATAGACTGCAACAAGGTGTTCTGAAGCAATCGAGTCTCTGAGGAAAGCCGACATAAAAGTGTGGGTTTTGACTGGTGATAAACAAGAAACCGCAATTTCAATTGGGTATTCCTCTAAGCTTTTAACAAGCAAGATGACGCAGATTATTATCAATAACAACTCTAAAATGACGTGTCAAAGGAGTTTGGAGGATGCATTGATTACATCTAAAAAGCTTACCAGTGTTACACATGCTTCTGACGATGATGCAAGTTCTGTTGCTCTAATCATTGATGGAACAAGCCTTGTTTATATCCTTGACTCTGACCTCGAAGAGCAGGTGAATAATCTTTATATTACATATTTCTTCTGCTTCGTTAGTTTTGTTAGAGGTGGCGGTTTCGATATGTTTACATGTGAATGGGTTGATTGAGTTACCTTATATATGTAACATGGCAAATAAGAAAACAGCGTAAAAGGAAACGGTTCAAGTGGTCAAACATGTCAAAAATCATTTTATTTAAAGCATTAGATTATTATTGAAGTAATGCCATTTGTAATCGTATTTGACCGACTAATTATTATATATGTAGTACTTGTACTTTAACATTATTCTGAACAAAAGCGTTTGGGTCAACCCACCCCAACGCCACTACAAAAAATTACAGTTTGACCCTTTATCTGCACATGCTCATTTTGCCGTCTCTGGATTTCATGTTCTGAATTTTTTTTCCGTCATCCAGCTGTTCGAGTTAGCCAGTAAATGTGCTGTGGTCTTGTGTTGTCGAGTCGCCCCACTGCAGAAAGCTGGTATTGTGGCCCTAATAAAGAAGAGGACAGATGACATGACCCTAGCCATTGGTGATGGTAAGCAATATATCTTTTAAAATTAAAAAGGTTATCGAGTTGGTAACAGAATCTATGTCAGTATCATATATTTATATAAGAAGTTATGAGAATCATAACGAATTTGGTATTGGAAGTTAATCAGTATAGAAAGTCAAACTTTTTTGTTAATTGTGGCCACACATATAACGTATGATTGATGCAGGGGCAAATGATGTTTCAATGATCCAAATGGCTGATGTAGGAGTTGGCATCAGTGGCCAAGAGGGTCGCCAAGCTGTAATGTCGTCAGATTTTGCAATGGGCCAGTTCAGATTCTTGGTTCCACTTTTGTTGGTCCATGGTCATTGGAATTACCAACGCATGGCCTACATGATCCTCTATAATTTCTACAGAAATGCACTCTTCGTCCTTGTCTTGTTCTGGTTGCTTTTCTAGCCTTTAAATAAAAATAAGAGTTAATTACAAAAATATTCCTCTCATTTAGCAAAAGTAACATCTTTGGAGTTTTACCGTAAAAAAATGCATGTTTGAGACATGGTTTTCAATTTGTATCATTCTTAGGTTCTAACATTAACTTCTGTTAAAAGTTGTTAAGTTTGTGAAATGACTATTTTACCCTATTGACAAACCACATGTACTATTTATGTAAATATGTAATATACTCAGAAAATAATAAAACTGTCATCTTTAAAAATTTAACAGAGGAGAATGTTCATACCCAAACATGCTACAAAATAAAACGCATGTCTCAATAGACCCAGAGGTGTAGCTTTTGCTAAACTACAACTATTTGATAATTAACTCTAAAATAAAAACATTAAACAACCATTTGAGTTTCCTAATTATTTTTTTCTTTTTTAAATTCCGGCTGCAGGTATGTGCTATACACAGGTTTCACATTAACCACAGCAATTACAGAATGGAGCAGTGTATTATATTCAATAATCTACACTGCAATACCGACAATTGTTGTTGGGATATTGGACAAAGATTTAAGTAGAAAATCTCTAATGACATATCCTCAGCTTTATGGAGCTGGACAGAGAAAAGAAAGCTATAATTTAAAACTATTTTGGGTTACAATGGTGGACACGTTGTGGCAGAGTGTGGTTGCATTTTTTATTCCCGTATACGCATATTGGAAAAGTGATATTGATAGTTCAAGCTTAGGAGATTTGTGGACACTTGCAGTGGTATTTATGGTAAATATTCACTTAGCTATGGATGTTATTAGATGGACTTGGATCAGTCATGCATCAATTTGGGGATCAATTATTGCTACTTGCATATGCGTTATCGTCATCGATGCTATTCCAGTGCTGCCTGGGTATTGGTACGTATAAATTTTTAATCGCTTACCGTTTATATTAATAGTATTGGATTTTTTTCGGAAGTAGAAAGTCAGCATTTGACCTTAAAGGTCAGACTGTATCTCTCATTAGGCACATAGAGTATGCCTTTCTTATCGGTTGTCCAAAGATCATTTTTAATTCATACAACCAAATAAATCGTCCTTTTTTTCAAAAAAAAAAAAAGGTTAGATCCTCACTGTAATCGTGTATTTTTCTAACAGTATTTAACCCAAATTGTGTGTTTAAAACTAACTAAAAAATTGATTTGATGTTGTTACCCAGTCGGTCCAATTTGCCAGCTTTAGGTCAAGTTGACTAAATGCAACTTTCGAGTTGATTGACTGCTATATTGCACTTTGAAATTCAACTTTTATGGTCAAACATGTTTAAACTCAAATATTGACCTCAAATTTTCATGCCGTCACTTTTCAGTCGATACTATGTTGAATTCTTTTATGGATATTGTTTCTGAACATGAATGAAAATGCAGAGAAGTTTAAATTGAAAATAGGTGGTTTGACCTCAACAGTCGAAAGTGACTATTTTCTTCTGGAAACTAATCTGTCACTACCACTATTAGCTTTTCTTTTGATTTTATAACCTAAGACTTACATATTCCCATATGTTTACATCTTAAATTAACTTTTAATGCTCCTAAAATATCCTAATATGACAATTCTTAAGTCAAAGTTCGGTAGGCTTTACTTGACCTCAAAGTCAACCAGTCTCTTTCTCTGTAAGAAGTGTTCTCTGTGACTAGCAACTCTTGGTTGATATTCTAACATACAGCCAACATTTTCTATTTGTATATTTAGCTGTTATATGACAATTCTGAAGTCGAGATAGGTTATAGCGTTCTTTTGGTTGAGATGAAACCTACATTTTCTGCCTTTAGGATGAGATGAATATATGAAGTGTAATCTTGAAGCTGTTGTTGAGAACATAGTACAGATGTCCACTTTGGGAGTAGAAAATTGATGGATTTGACCACAAAAGTCAAACTAGTTTGTGTTAGCATTTATTCTATGACATATAAGCTTCTAATAAACCAACACTATGGTTTGACCACAATAGTCAAACTTTTGCTTTTACTAAATAAATGAATGCGCCACCTATGTTTGCAGGGCGATTTTTAATCTAGCAAGCAGCGGATTGTTTTGGATTTGTGTGCTTGGGATTCCGATTATATCCATGATTCCTCGATTCGTCGTAAAGATGTTTATGCAACATTGCAAACCTAGTGATATTCAAATAGCAAGAGAAGCAGAAAAGTTTCGGAATTCAATGGAGATTACAAGAAGTGGGGAAATAGAATTGAACAGATGACACATTTCTTTTATGTCACATATATTGTATTCGAAACTTAACATATTCTTCAAGTTGACGGACCAATTCTCCGTTTGCTTGTGTTGTGTAGTTTTCTGTCCATTATAGAGTTATTCAATCAATATGTATTTGTATATTATTGTTGGGATTTTTGAAGATCGTTTTTTATTCTTTTTTTTTAAATCACAAAGTGTAATAAATAATTGCAGTATCCATTAGTTATCTGTCCTAAAGTAACATAAAACTGTATCCAATTCGAGACAATTTACTGTTTATCAATCTGACCAAATATCCAAACACAATATGGGAAAATCAGCAAAGTAGATAAATTGACTTTGAAAAATTAGCAAAATAGACATGGAAACTAGGCCAACAAAAAAACATGGCAAGCTAAGACACCTAGAAGTTAGCATGCCACGGAAACTTTGGTAAAGTATATTGAGGACTACAAGCAAATCAATAAAAGGCCAACACATAGAAAAAGTGGGGCCAAGCCTTAGTCGATGGATGAAAGCATGGGCGGTAATGGTTGTTTCATAGGAATGAAAGGGAATTGGAATTGGAAATGGAATTTGAATTGGATTTTGAAGAATCCCTTAAAATCCCATAATTTGTTTGGTTGGTATAATCATCAATGGAATTGGAATGAAAAATATGTAAAATGACATAATTACCCTTTAAAACTAATTAGCCCCGCTTACGGCTGTGCACATATAATGTATATATGTGTGGCCCTTAGGGGGCAAAAGTAAAGTTGCACTAATTTTAACGTTATTTTACTAATTTAGTGAAAATAACATTAAAAACGACGGATGGTTAATCATGCATCATGTGGTGGCGTTGATAGCCAAAAGACAAGGGGTTACATACACCAATCGGGCTTGTCCCGATTGCGAAATGTTATGTGCCTTATGTCCAATGCTTGACACAAAACCACTATCGAGCCGAGGGTCTCACTGGAAGCAGCCTCTCTATTCCCACAGGTTAGAGGTAAGGCTGTCTACATCTTACCATCCTCAGACCTTAACTTAGCTTTGCTATTGGTGGGATTAACTGAGTATGATGATGATGATGATGACGACGACGACCCATTAAAACTAGTAAGAGGGTGTTTGGGATTGAGTTTGGAAATGCAAAAGTGCTTTTGGTCAGAAGTGCTTATTGACTTATGACTTTTTGAAAATGAGTTTTAAAAAAAGTGTTTGGATTAGCTTTTGGGATGAGAAACGTCAAAAAGTCAATAGATTGTGTTTTTTTAAGTGTTTAGCTTAACTTATAGTAAATATTGGTTGTATGAGTGGTAATTTTGTAATTTTTTTTTTCCAAAAGTCAAAAGCTAGGATTTTTAACTTCTCAAAAACAACTTTCCACCCTTAAAAGCCAAAAGTCAAAACAGAAAGTGCTTTTGGGTTACACAAACAACTTATTGACTTATTGGCTTCTTGAAAAAACCAATAAGTTGTTTTCAAACTCAATCCCAAACACCCTCTAAATTGACATGAATTCCTACATATTTGATAACATTCCCTCCCACCTTTGAAGGATTTTAAATCTCAAGAATTGGAGGATTTCACGTGATTTTAATTCAATTCCAATCATTTCTTTTATTGAAACGAACATGATATGGAATGGAATCAAATTATAATTCCTTTCGAATTCCATTCCATTCCTGTGAAACAAACACTACCTTACCTTAGTGTTAACGACTAAACTTTATACAAGTGCATTGGTTTGACTTTCATTTGTTTTGTTTTTTTTTGTTTGTTTTTTTTTGTGGATATCGTTTTTTAGAATGTATAAATGTAAAAAAAAAACGTGAATGAACATGTCTCAACATGTCGATTTTGGTAATTCCCCCAAACAATATTCACATAAGGGAAGAATATTGTATAAAGCGTCTAAAAATAAGAAGCGTAAGAAGCAATCTGGATCATTAGATTAAAACCAGATCAGATCATCTAACCCACCATCTAACTAACGCGTTTAAATGAAACCAGGGGTAGATTAGTCAAAAAAATTCTAAACTCGTTTAAAATAATTTTAATTTGAATCGCCAAATGTCGACGGTTACTGAAATTGAGAAACAACAAATCATCTCGTCTCATTTAATTAGGGTTTACTCAAAATAAAAAACACACACAAAAACACACAGACGATTCAAATCAACAAAAAATAACAAAAACAGAGACGATCAAAAACAGAGATACAGACGATCAACATGTCTTCGAAACGAAATGAAGGTGCGTTTCTTCTATTTATATTTTGAAATTAACATCGACTTATAATCTATAACTTCTAAAACCAAAAAACTTTTCAAAATCATGAATACAGGTAAAACAGGGGAAAGAAGAAGCAAAATCATACATGACAAAACTACAGGTACGAACAAAATCATGCATTCTATTTGTATCAGATCTGTTTCTAAAAACATCTGTTCAAAATAAAAGGTGTAGAAGTTGGGTTTTATGCTTTGTATAACTAGTGTAGTTCATTTTAACCTGAAAAACATGAATGCGTCTCAAGTAATTCATAAGTGCGTCTGAATACTGATGTTTAATTTAGGTTACATGAGTGCGTCTGTTTTGTGTTAATGAATGCGTCTGATTGTTTCCACTTTGTTAGTTAGTGAGTGCGTCTGTTTGAGATAATGAATGCGTCTGATTGTTTTCACTTTGTTAGTTAGTGAGTGCGTCTGAATATTTGTCTTAATGCGTCTGTTTATGTTAATGAATGCAGGGGATGATTCTGATTTTAATTTGAATCGCCTAATGTCGACGGTTACTGAAATTGAGAAACAACAAATCATCTCGTCTCATTTAATTAGGGTTTACTCAAAATAAAAAACACACACAAAAACACACAGACGATTCAAATCAACAAAAAATAACAAAAACAGAGACGATCAAAAACAGAGATACAGACGATCAACATGTCTTCGAAACGAAATGAAGGTGCGTTTCTTCTATTTATATTTTGAAATTAACATCGACTTATAATCTATAACTTCTAAAACCAAAAAACTTTTCAAAATCATGAATACAGGTAAAACAGGGGAAAGAAGAAGCAAAATCATACATGACAAAACTACAGGTACGAACAAAATCATGCATTCTATTTGTATCAGATCTGTTTCTAAAAACATCTGTTCAAAATAAAAGGTGTAGAAGTTGGGTTTTATGCTTTGTATAACTAGTGTAGTTCATTTTAACCTGAAAAACATGAATGCGTCTCAAGTAATTCATAAGTGCGTCTGAATACTGATGTTTAATTTAGGTTACATGAGTGCGTCTGTTTTGTGTTAATGAATGCGTCTGATTGTTTCCACTTTGTTAGTTAATGAGTTCGTCTGTTTGAGATAATGAATGCGTCTGATTGTTTTCACTTTGTTAGTTAGTGAGTGCGTCTGAATATTTGTCTTAATGCGTCTGTTTATGTTAATGAATGCAGGGGATGATTCTGATTTTAATTTGAATCGCCAAATGTCGACGGTTACTGAAATTGAGAAACAACAAATCATCTCGTCTCATTTAATTAGGGTTTACTCAAAATAAAAAACACACAGACGATTCAAATCAACAAAAAATAACAAAAACAGAGACGATCAAAAACAGAGATACAGACGATCAACATGTCTTCGAAACGAAATGAAGGTGCGTTTCTTCTATTTATATTTTGAAATTAACATCGACTTATAATCTATAACTTCTAAAACCAAAAAACTTTTCAAAATCATGAATACAGGTAAAACAGGGGAAAGAAGAAGCAAAATCATACATGACAAAACTACAGGTACGAACAAAATCATGCATTCTATTTGTATCAGATCTGTTTCTAAAAACATCTGTTCAAAATAAAAGGTGTAGAAGTTGGGTTTTATGCTTTGCATAACTAGTGTAGTTCATTTTAACCTGAAAAACATGAATGCGTCTCAAGTAATTCATAAGTGCGTCTGAATACTGATGTTTAATTTAGGTTACATGAGTGCGTCTGTTTTGTGTTAATGAATGCGTCTGATTGTTTCCACTTTGTTAGTTAGTGAGTGCGTCTGTTTGAGATAATGAATGCGTCTGATTGTTTTCACTTTGTTAGTTAGTGAGTGCGTCTGAATATTTTTCTTAATGCGTCTGTTTATGTTAATGAATGCAGGGGATGATTCTGATTTTAATTTGAATCGCCAAATGTCGACGGTTACTGAAATTGAGAAACAACAAATCATCTCGTCTCATTTAATTAGGGTTTACTCAAAATAAAAAACACACACAAAAACACACAGACGATTCATATCAACAAAAAATAACAAAAACAGAGACGATCAAAAACAGAGATACAGACGATCAACATGTCTTCGAAACGAAATGAAGGTGCGTTTCTTCTATTTATATTTTGAAATTAACATCGACTTATAATCTATAACTTCTAAAACCAAAAAACTTTTCAAAATCATGAATACAGGTAAAACAGGGGAAAGAAGAAGCAAAATCATACATGACAAAACTACAGGTACGAACAAAATCATGCATTCTATTTGTATCAGATCTGTTTCTAAAAACATCTGTTCAAAATAAAAGGTGTAGAAGTTGGGTTTTATGCTTTGTATAACTAGTGTAGTTCATTTTAACCTGAAAAACATGAATGCGTCTCAAGTAATTCATAAGTGCGTCTGAATACTGATGTTTAATTTAGGTTACATGAGTGCGTCTGTTTTGTGTTAATGAATGCGTCTGATTGTTTCCACTTTGTTAGTTAGTGAGTGCGTCTGTTTGAGATAATGAATGCGTCTGATTGTTTTCACTTTGTTAGTTAGTGAGTGCGTCTGAATATTTGTCTTAATGCGTCTGTTTATGTTAATGAATGCAGGGGATGATTCTGATTTTAATTTGAATCGCCTAATGTCGACGGTTACTGAAATTGAGAAACAACAAATCATCTCGTCTCATTTAATTAGGGTTTACTCAAAATAAAAAACACACACAAAAACACACAGACGATTCAAATCAACAAAAAATAACAAAAACAGAGACGATCAAAAACAGAGATACAGACGATCAACATGTCTTCGAAACGAAATGAAGGTGCGTTTCTTCTATTTATATTTTGAAATTAACATCGACTTATAATCTATAACTTCTAAAACCAAAAAACTTTTCAAAATCATGAATACAGGTAAAACAGGGGAAAGAAGAAGCAAAATCATACATGACAAAACTACAGGTACGAACAAAATCATGCATTCTATTTGTATCAGATCTGTTTCTAAAAACATCTGTTCAAAATAAAAGGTGTAGAAGTTGGGTTTTATGCTTTGTATAACTAGTGTAGTTCATTTTAACCTGAAAAACATGAATGCGTCTCAAGTAATTCATAAGTGCGTCTGAATACTGATGTTTAATTTAGGTTACATGAGTGCGTCTGTTTTGTGTTAATGAATGCGTCTGATTGTTTCCACTTTGTTAGTTAATGAGTTCGTCTGTTTGAGATAATGAATGCGTCTGATTGTTTTCACTTTGTTAGTTAGTGAGTGCGTCTGAATATTTGTCTTAATGCGTCTGTTTATGTTAATGAATGCAGGGGATGATTCTGATTTTAATTTGAATCGCCAAATGTCGACGGTTACTGAAATTGAGAAACAACAAATCATCTCGTCTCATTTAATTAGGGTTTACTCAAAATAAAAAACACACAGACGATTCAAATCAACAAAAAATAACAAAAACAGAGACGATCAAAAACAGAGATACAGACGATCAACATGTCTTCGAAACGAAATGAAGGTGCGTTTCTTCTATTTATATTTTGAAATTAACATCGACTTATAATCTATAACTTCTAAAACCAAAAAACTTTTCAAAATCATGAATACAGGTAAAACAGGGGAAAGAAGAAGCAAAATCATACATGACAAAACTACAGGTACGAACAAAATCATGCATTCTATTTGTATCAGATCTGTTTCTAAAAACATCTGTTCAAAATAAAAGGTGTAGAAGTTGGGTTTTATGCTTTGCATAACTAGTGTAGTTCATTTTAACCTGAAAAACATGAATGCGTCTCAAGTAATTCATAAGTGCGTCTGAATACTGATGTTTAATTTAGGTTACATGAGTGCGTCTGTTTTGTGTTAATGAATGCGTCTGATTGTTTCCACTTTGTTA
Organism: Ambrosia x helenae; assembly: GCA_030844895.1. Lineage (NCBI taxonomy): Eukaryota > Viridiplantae > Streptophyta > Magnoliopsida > Asterales > Asteraceae > Ambrosia > Ambrosia x helenae. The sequence continues at coordinate 40,902 of JAUTDX010002569.1, read as the reverse complement.
GTTAGTGAGTGCGTCTATTTGAGATAATGAATGCGTCTGATTGTTTTCACTTTGTTAGTTAGTGAGTGCGTCTGAATATTTTTCTTAATGCGTCTGTTTATGTTAATGAATGCAGGGGATGATTCTGATTTTAATTTGAATCGCCAAATGTCGACGGTTACTGAAATTGAGAAACAACAAATCATCTCGTCTCATTTAATTAGGGTTTACTCAAAATAAAAAACACACACAAAAACACACAGACGATTCATATCAACAAAAAATAACAAAAACAGAGACGATCAAAAACAGAGATACAGACGATCAACATGTCTTCGAAACGAAATGAAGGTGCGTTTCTTCTATTTATATTTTGAAATTAACATCGACTTATAATCTATAACTTCTAAAACCAAAAAACTTTTCAAAATCATGAATACAGGTAAAACAGGGGAAAGAAGAAGCAAAATCATACATGACAAAACTACAGGTACGAACAAAATCATGCATTCTATTTGTATCAGATCTGTTTCTAAAAACATCTGTTCAAAATAAAAGGTGTAGAAGTTGGGTTTTATGCTTTGTATAACTAGTGTAGTTCATTTTAACCTGAAAAACATGAATGCGTCTCAAGTAATTCATAAGTGCGTCTGAATACTGATGTTTAATTTAGGTTACATGAGTGCGTCTGTTTTGTGTTAATGAATGCGTCTGATTGTTTCCACTTTGTTAGTTAGTGAGTGCGTCTGTTTGAGATAATGACTGCGTCTGATTGTTTTCACTTTGTTAGTTAGTGAGTGCGTCTGAATATTTGTCTTAATGCGTCTGTTTATGTTAATGAATGCAGGGGATGATTCTGATTTTAATTTGAATCGCCAAATGTCGACGGTTACTGAAATTGAGAAACAACAAATCATCTCGTCTCATTTAATTAGGGTTTACTCAAAATAAAAAACACAGACAAAAACACACAGACGATTCAAATCAACAAAAAATAACAAAAACAGAGACGGTCAAAAACAGAGTTACAGACGATCAACATGTCTTCGAAACGAAATGAAGGTCCGTTTCTTCTATTTATATTTTGAAATTAACATCGACTTATAATCTATAACTTCTAAAACCAAAAAACTTTTCAAAATCATGAATACAGGTAAAACAGGGGAAAGAATAAGCAAAATCATACATGACAAAACTACAGGTACGAACAAAATCATGCATTCTATTTGTATCAGATCTGTTTCTAAAAACATCTGTTCAAAATAAAAGGTGTAGAAGTTGGGTTTTATGCTTTGTATAACTAGTGTAGTTCATTTTAACCTGAAAAACATGAATGCGTCTCAAGTAATTCATAAGTGCGTCTGAATACTGATGTTTAATTTAGGTTACATGAGTGCGTCTGTTTTGTGTTAATGAATGCGTCTGATTGTTTCCACTTTGTTAGTTAGTGAGTGCGTCTGTTTGAGATAATGAATGCGTCTGATTGTTTTCACTTTGTTAGTTAGTGAGTGCGTCTGAATATTTGTCTTAATGCGTCTGTTTATGTTAATGAATGCAGGGGATGATTCTGATTTTGAAGAACAACCATTAAAAAACTTAATTAAGATTAAAAAAAAGGGTTGAAAAGGTCAACCCTGAAGCTGTTAAAAGATTGGGAGATGATGTTAAAAAATGAAACAAAGGTTATAGCAAAAAAAACAACAAGCCATTGAAGAACCTACAGAATCATCAGACGAAGTTTTCCAAAGGCCAGTTAAAAAGCTAAAAGTGGATGAAGCTAAGAAGGAGAAGAAAATAAAGGATAGGGAGTTTGTTGAATACAGGGATAAGAAGTTAAAAATTAGATGCTCTCTTGCCGAATTTGTTGAAAGCATGAAAGAGTACACAGATGAACAGAAAGCTGAAGTAAGGAAGATGGGTTTTGGGTCCGTGTTGGACATTAAGATTGAACAAATCTCAACATCCTTGGGTTACTGGTTGTTAGTAAACTATGATGAGAATAAAAACCAACTGAATGCTGGAAATTGGAAAATCAATATCACACCTGCATTGGTGCATGAAGCTTTTGGGATACCAGAGGAAAAAACCGGTGCTCGAATACACAAGGGCAAGAAAAGGTGTTGACTCTACAATAGATGAGTTCAAGGGTCAATTTGATAAAAGAAAAGTCAGTGTTGAGATGGTAACAAACGGTGTTAAGGTACAACCAAAAGGTGGAAGGATGTTTAGGTTGAATTTTCTTGTGCTATGGAACACAGTTTTTGGAGAGATCACAAAATCAACCACAATCAATCAAAGCTTTTTGCATGGTGTGGATAATGAGGCAGAAATTCCAAATATGGATTGGTGCTCTTACCTTATTGAGTGTCTAGTGAGAACAAAACAAAAATGGATAGAAGACCAATATAATGGTCCAATTGTAATGCTAAGTGTAAGACTTCAAACACCTTTTATTTATTATTTGGACGCACTTACTGATAATTTAAACGCATTTGTAATTCTAACAAAAATATATGATATGTTGAACACATGCAGGTTATCTACACACATGAATACAACAAGAGGCATCCATCTGAAGTAAGAATTAGCATACCAGCAATTTCTTACATTACAAGTAGTTCACTTGCAGCAATGGAAGAACATCTTTATAACAACGGGCCATTGACCGACGTTGAAGAAGATGATGGAGATGATGAAGTTGAAGCTGATAAGAATGATGGAGGAGATAATGATGAGGTTGATGCAGATGATAATGGAGATGATGCGGAGGCTGGAGTAAATGATCATTTGCAAAATGATCAAAATCTAGATGATGTTGTGAATATGCTGGTCACAATGCAAGAAAGAACGGTTGATGATGATTACACTTTGCCAGTGGGGAGAACTCCACAAAAAAGGGTGACAATTGAAGATGATGTTGATGAAGAAGGAGATTGGAGACAGTACGAGATGAGTACCCAAACACAACAAATGTTTGAGTATTCAGAAACTCAACCACAGTTGAGTCTTGTTGAGAAAGGAAAAGAAGCAGAGTATGAGGCTTCACTGAAGGCAAAAAAGGTACAACTCTTAGTTTGGACGCACATACAAAGTAAAACAGACGCACTTATATTGCATTTCTGTTTTTTGATAAAATTTGTATTACACTTTAGACGCACTCATATACACAAACAGACGCACTGATTGAAAAATACTGATCTTTATAAATCTACTTGTTTAAACAGACGCACTCATTGAAAACCTACTGATCTTTATAAAATCTACTAGTTTATACAGACGCACCCATATTGTATAACAGACGCACTCATATACATATATATACTGATCTTTATAAAATACACAGGTTTGGATAAAAACAATGGAAAGAAACATAAAGAAATACGAAGCAATACAGAAAGAGATGGGGGAAATGGTTAAGGAGGCACGGACCAAATATTTGTGGGTTCCAGAGTTGATGACATTGTGCGACAAGTGGGACGACTTGAACACTACAGTTAAGGGATATGAAAATGTTGAAGCTGAGATAAAGAAGGAAGCTGAAGTTGTCAAAGAAAATGTGGAAGCTAAAAATCAAAATGTTGAACTGCCTGGAGCTTCAAACCTGAATGAGGGGGGGGGGGGGGATGAGGTGGAAATGGATGATCGGGCTGTTGAGGAAGGGTTGGGAACTACAAATGAAGAATATGATATAAGTGACACAGCAATAAACATGCTGCAAACGGTTGAACCAGGTGTTTATAAGGTAACAAATGTGAATGAGATAGAAAACGAACAACCTGCCAGAAGAGTGGAGAAAGAAATAACAGAAACATTGGACGATGCTGGTGTGTTTTTAGAAACACAAGAAATTTTGGATGCAGCATTCATTGAGCTACAAACAATAGAACCCGGTGTGTATGCAGCTCGTGATGACCAGACAACACCAAAAAAAAAGAATGCTCAAGAAGACGAAACACCGGTAAAGGAAGCAGTGCAGGAAAAAGGGAAAGAAAAAGGGAAGGCGGTGGCTGGTTATGAAAAACCAGTTAGGGACAAAAACCCTTCTTATGCATTAAGATCACCATACGCGGGAAGCAAGTCTGTCCAATTGGAAAATTAACTGAAGATGAAACCAAGTTGACATAATATATCTTTGCCCCAATTAGAGAAAAATATGTAAGTGTTTTTCTTCATATTTTGTTTATCATAAAAATATAGATTGTTTACAAATTTATTTTCATATGGAATGTTTTAGAAAATGTGTTATTGGGATGAATCCGGGAATGAGGTCATGAAAGTGATTTTTGAAAGTTTACATCCGGATATATGGCTATGTACAAATGCAATTGATGTATGGACAGACATTCTCAACTATGAGGAAGCGGATAGAAGGAAGGAGGTAAAGAAGGATGGGTCTTTAAAGAGACTGTTTCTGTGTACAAACATGATAGTAAGTTAAAAAACACAAACAGACACACTTATACAGACAAAACAGACACGCTCTATTAACTGCAAAAAAAAAAAAAAAAAAAAAACAGACGCACTCACTAAACAAACAGACGCACTCATTATTCTAACTGTCTATATATTTTTTTATTTTTTATTTTCAGCCTACAGACTTCTATAAGGTAGGTGTTTCTTGGACACAAATTGAAAATGTCTACAGTAGCAACCTTCAAGATATCTTCAGAAAAATAAAAGCAACGTCTTTATACGAGTTCGACATGATTCTTCAACCGGTGTGGATGGACAAGCGTTTCTATGTATTGGCTTATGATGTGAAGAATGGGACAACAGACTTGCTTGACAACTCTAAAGAGGGAGAGGACCTATCAGAACGATATAAAGGCGTGCCAGAAATATTGGTATGTAATTATAACATATACCTGCACACTACTATGATAATAAACTAATGGTTTTGACTAAAAATATTCACAGAGAGGCACTTTGTACCGGGTGTGGCTGAAGACATGTCCTAAAACACAGGGGATTGAGGGCCTTAAAACAGGTCCTCTTATAAGAAGAGATATGACATGGAGGACTGCAAAGAACCATGTAGACTGTGGTATCTTCGCCATGAGAACCCTCGAAACCTTTAAAGGGTATCAGTCATGGAACCCGGGTTTTGCAGCCGAATCGGAATATCAAAAGAAGCAGTTGATTGCCTTGCGGTTCAAGTACGTGACAAAGATTATACTCTCCCTATACAACCTACTCAGGGGTGAAATAAGTGAAGAAGCTGAGAAGTTTGCAAAAAGGCCAAAAAAAGCAAAATTAAAAATGTTGGAGAATGCAAGGGCAAAGTTAGAGAAGAGGGTGGCTGCTTTATAAACAATTTTAATGGTTTTTTTATGTCATTTTATTTTAATACTTTTAAAATGCTAGCTTACTAGTTTGGACGCACTCATCTTCAAATGAGTATCCATTTGGACGCACTTATGTTTTAATTATATATAACTATCAGTAATCTTTGGATGCACTCATGTTTTTAATCTGTTTACTTTGGACGCACTTATAAATGTAAAGTATAGTGTTGTTACTAGTTTGGACGCACTAACTTGTAATTTGGACGCAGTAACTGAATTATAACAATGTAATTTCAAAACACACTTTTTATTAAAAAACACACAGCAAATACATAAATAGGAAGTAACAAAACAACAAATAGGTAGTATGGTTTACATAGACTTTAAAAATTGAATTTTAAATTCAATAGAACACCTTAAAAGAGCTATGCATTTTGTAAGTTGTTCGACAAGATTAACATCGCCCTTGTTTGCATCAATCATGAACATAACCGCCAGTTCACGAAGACTTGAGTCAGGCATACGCAAAAGAAGCTTGGAAATTTCATCTCTCTTACTCATGCCATCATTTATCCTGCTTAGATTATCAGCCAACCGACCCTCGAGAGCATAATCTTTTGCAATTTTATCTTGCATCCTTTTGATCATTTCAGATCTTGCATATGAAGATGATGAAGCCATTACTGAAAAAAAAATATAAGCTGTGTATGAATTAGGATGTGAGAATCAATTCTCAAATACAAGACATATAAAAATAACACAATAATAACAAAGTGACAAATAAAATGAATCACGAGAATTACTGTTGTTGTTTTGTTCCAATAATTGATCTGTACAAATCACATGTACACAATAATTGAACACAGATACAAACAGACGCATTCATGATGTACAACAGACGCACTCATTACTAAAAAAGAAGCAACTATACAACTTTAAACAGACGCACTCTTTTCATTATTCAGACGCATTCGTATATGTCTTCTTCAACATCTGATCATCTTAAAACAGACGCACTCATTGATTCTTCAGACGCATTCATTGATATCTTCTTCAACCTCTGTTCATCTTCAACATCTGATAAACCCTCGAAAACCTTGATTTTTTATATCAAACCTGAAAACTTATAAAAAACGATCAAAAACAATAAAAAACTTATAATAAACAAACATATAATTTCGATTAAAAAACAAAATCAATTTTAAACTTATTCGTCGATAAACAGAGCACTAAAAACGAAAATTAAGATTTAGTTTGATGAATTACAGATTGATTAGATGTTGACGATCATGATTTGAAACGAACATGATTTGAATCTCATTATTTTTGAAATCGTATTAATTAACAGGTTAGTTACAACGTGATTGAAGGAATTGAATGATCGTGTATATAGACGAATTTACCCCTGTGATAAACCTGTGATAAACCAGAATTAGGTTAATGAAACCTAACCAGAGTGGACAGGTGGCGAATTATGGTGGCTTCTTACGCTTCTTACGTTAAGCGACATTATATCGTATACTTTCTCTTCACATAATATCTCCCATGCATACATACCAACTTGACTAAATATCCAAATACCCAAATTCAATCCCTAACAATCACTACAATATCTCACACATTATTTAGGACCAAACACCTGGTTTCCGTGTTACATAATGGTACAAGTAATACAAGTTTAGGGTCTTACTTGTAACAGAATAATAATAGAGGGGCTAATAGTGTAAATGTAAATGAAAAGTTGTTACTGACCGTTATAAAACAACCCCAAGCTAACTACCATAAGTTTGTTTTGGGTTTTCCCTCTCTTTCTCTGTTAATCTCAATTAACAAGCTATGAAGTGATATCAGAGCTAACATATTCTCATCGGAGCTCAAGATTCTGCCCACAACCAATATTCTAATTAACTCCATCTTCGTCTCATTCTTTTTGTTCTTCATACTCTGTTCTTTTCGCTCAATTGTTCTTCAATTCCTTGGTTTGATCAATTTGTGATCACTCCATTCCATTGGTCTGGTCAATTCGTGATCTTTCCATTCTAATCATTCCGTTCTTGATCAATTCTTATTCATTTCTTCAATTCGTTCAATTTGTTCAAATTTCAACCCTAATTAAGAAATCGTTACAATGACAACACAAAACCAGGAAGTCGATAGACTAGCTATAGATGCCAGTCGATTAGATGAATTCACAGTTCAGACACAAGAAGGGTTAGTGAGCTTGAAGACAACGTTTGACCAATTATAAGCCGCCTTTTCAAGAATTGAAAACAGGGTACTATGGTGCAATGTAATGATGGTGATGGTGTTTGTAATAACCGCTTAAGAAAGGTTGAATCCCCAAAACTTAATGGCGATGATGTGAAAGGATGGTTATACAAATGTGACAATTTCTTCTCAATCGATGAACTCCAGAGAGGTATAAGGTTTGTTATGCTACAGTACATTTGGAAGGGAGAGCAATGTAGAGGCATCAAGGTTTATCAAGGTTTCATGAAATACAGTGGAAAACAAATGGCAGATATATCTTGGGATGAATATACTCGTTCGGCTGCATCAAGATTTGCTGCAACTTTGATTGAAAATGCTATGGGAGCACTTGAAACACTTGTGCAGACAAGAGAACTAGATGATTACTGTGATGAATTTGATCTTTTGCTTAACAAGGTAACCTTGACAGATGAATACATAATCAGTTTGTTCATTGAGGGGTTAAAGCCATAAATAAAATGTCATGTTAAGATGTTTAAACCAAAAACATTAAGGGAAACATATTCTTTGGCAAGAATGCAAAATCAAGCTAATAAAATTTCGAGCATAAGCAATGTAACTAGCAATAATTCTGGATACAAACAATCATTGAAATGAACTAGTAATTTGACCAGCATTGCTAAGCAGCCTGTGCTAGCAACTTCTGTCAATTCAGTAGCCTCTACTGCTATTATCCCAAAGAAAGTGACTAATAAGCATATAGATGATAAAACGGCTAAAGAGGAATGTTTTTACTGCGCTGAAAAGTATGTGCCTAGTCACAGTAGAGTATGTACGGGAAAGAAATAATTATTTTTGGTGGAGGTAAAAGAATCTCAAGAGGATGAAGAGTATAATACAATAGAAGATATGACCAAGATCCAAAGGGAACCATAGGTTTCATTGAATGCTATGATAGGAACATCATCTTATTCTACTATGCAAGTGGCAGGAACAGTGGGAACCAAGTATTTGTATACACTGTTGGATAGTGGATCAGATCGATCAACCATAATTTCATGAGCAAGTCTTTGGCTTAGAAATTAAAGTGTCCAATTAAGCAAATTCAACATGTCCAAGTCACAGTAGCTTATGGAACAAAAGTAGAGTGTGTTAATCTTTGCAAATATTTCCAATAGGTCATGTCGAGCAACTGGTTCACTGCAGACATGTTATTAATTGATTTAAACAATTATGACATAGTCCTAGGAATATAGTGGTTGGAGACTTTAAATGACATAGTATGGAACTTTAAGAATCTCACTATGAAAGTCAATGTAGCATGCCAAGATTTTGAGTTAAAGGGTACCAAGAAGCAAAATGTGGGATTATCCTCAATGGAGAAAATAACAAATTTGATTCAAGATCAAGATAAAATGCAAAATTATTTACCATTCAAGATTTAGCAAACAGCCAATAAATGTACCAGCCAGTAATTGGAAATGCAGTAGGCAATGAAGAATTAGAAAAGCTATTTACCTCCTTCCAGGCCTTTTGATCAAAAAAATGTCCTTAATGATGAGAAAGTAAATCTGAATCTTAAGCCACATAGGTACCCTAGTGCTCTAAAAGACATAATTGAGCAAATGACCTAAGAATTACTTGACACAGGGTCATTAGACACAACAGCAGTTCTTTTGTTGCCCCTGTAGTTTTAGTAAAGAAGAAGGATGGCTCTTAGAGGATGTGTGTAGATTACTGGAGATTGAATGAGGCTACTATGAAAGATGTATTTCCAATTCCACTTATTGAGGAGTTGCTGGATGAACTACAAGGTGCCATGATTTTCTCTAAATTGGACCTAAGGTCTGGCTATCATCAAGTAAGAATGTATGAACCTGATATATATAAGACTGCATTTAAAAACTCATCAGGGTCACTTTGAGTTTTTGGTTTTACCTTTTGGTTTAACAAATGCACCAGCTACATTTCAATCTTTAATTAATGCTACTTTTAAAGAGGTCCTAAGGAAATGTGCACTAGTACTCTTTGATGATATATTAGTGTACAGAAACAATTGGTAACAATATTTGATTGATTTGGAAACTATTTTGAACCTAATGAGAAAGAACTCCTTAAAAGCAAAGAAGTCAAAGTGTTCATTTGCAGGAGAGAGGGTTGAATATTTGGGGCATATTATCACTAAATAAGGAGTATCTACTGATCCCTTAAAAATAGTAGCAATCCAAGCATGGCCTGCTCCTATTACAGTCAAACAATTAAGGCGATTCTTGGGCTTGGCTGGCTACTATAGATGGTTTATTAAGAATTTTTGACTCTTAGCAAGACCACTAACAGATCTGTTAAAGAAAGAAGTATTCAAGTGGAATGATGAAGCTTAAGTGGCTTTTGATCAATTAAAGAGGTGCTTAGTATCCCAGTGTCCTGAAATTACCTGATTTTTCTAAAACATTCATCATTGAAACCGATGCTTCAACAAAAGGTATGGGGGTAATATTGATGTAGTATGGTCACCCATTGGCCTTTATCAGTAAAGCTTTGTCTACTAGGAAGCAAAGCTTACCTGTCTATGAAAAGGAGTTATTAGCTATTATAATGGTAGTCAAACATTAGCACTACTATTTGGTGACCAAACACTTTGTTATTCAGATTGATCACCAGAGTCAAACATTTGTTGGAACAGAAGATAGTTACTCCTCCACGGCAGAAGTGGTTGTCTAAGTTGCGGGCTATGATTATGAGATATGTTACAAAAAGGGTGTAAAGAATGTGGTAGCAGGTGCACTATCAAGGGTACAGGGTATGGCCTTATTTGAAATGAGTCTAAGTTTTATTGATCCAGTCCTTAGGCAGAAAATTCAAGACTCCTGGTAGCAAGATCCCATGACTAAAGATTTGATTCTTAAATTGCAACAAGGGACCTAACAAAACATGGGATGGCCAGAAGAAAAAATAAGGTGTTGATAGCTGATAATAAAGTTTTAAGAAAAGACATTATTCCCCTTTATCATTCTTCCTTAAGGAAGGACATTCTAGTGTATTTCCTACTACTGTGAAGATTAAGGAATTATTTTAGTAAGGGATGTTCTAAGGATGTGCAACAGTTTATTAGAGAATGCCCTACATGTCAAAGATCAAAGTATGAGACTATAGCTTGTGTATGGCTCTTACAACTTCTTCTCATTCCAAAGACCATTTTCAGAGACATCTCTATGGACTTTATTTCTGGGCTACCAAAGGTGCAGAGAAAAGATATAATCTTGGAAATCATAGACAGACTTACAAAGTATGGTGAATTCCTACTTTTAAGTCATCCTTATACAGCTGCTATTGTGGCTAATGTGTTTTTGGATAATCAAGATCCATGGTTGTCTAGCAACAATAGTCTTAGACAGAGATCCAATATTTTGAGCTCTTTCTGGCAAGAGTTCATGAAATTACAAGGGGTACAGTTAGCCATGTTCTTGGCTTATCACCCTCAGTCTGATAGAAAAACTAAGGTTTCAACCATAAACAGAATGAAACAACTTTCTAACACTCACAGAACTGACAGAGAGTTTCAACCAGGAGACTGGGTTTATGTCAAGCTTCACCCTCTTTCCTAACAATCTTTAAAACTCATCACAGCTATCTCCCAGGTATTTTGGTCCTTTTCTAGTCATTAAGAAGGTTGGCAAGGTGGCTTACAAGTTAGATTTACTCCCTACCACTCAGATACATCATACTTTTCATGTTTCACTCCTGATAAAAGCCCAAGGTTCTATTATTCCTACTGGTGATTTTCCCCAAGGTCATAGCTTTGTATTACAGCCAAGGCCATTTCTTGAAAAAGAGGCAACAATGCTGCTATGAAGGTTTTGGTCCATTGGGAAGGATTGCCTATTGCTGATGCTTCTTGGGAATTTTTTGAAGACATTCAATGCAGATTTCCAGATTTTACTTTTGAGGACCAAAATATTTTTAGGGGGGGGGGGGGGGTATTGTGACATAATGGTACAAGTAATACAAGTTAAGGGTCTTAATTGTAATATAATAATAGAAGGACTGATAGTGTAAATGTAATTGAAAAGTTGTTATTGACAGAGTCTTTTGCATTAATAGTGCCATCTCCCTCCTCCTTTTCACTTATAGTGCCAATATCTCCCACCATTCAAATTTAATGCCATCGCTGTTATCAATGGCGAAATATGGCAACTTCTTACACAAAGCTGCAAAGCACCTGAAAAAGCCTGAACCACCTGCCACTTCGCCGTTGGTAATGGCGAAATCTTTAAAGGTTCTGCCATTTCGCCATTTGTAATGGCGAACGAGGTGTGCCTTTGAAGCTTCGATAAATAAATCCGGTTGCACCCATTTTTTGAGCATGTTCCCCTTCTTCAAACTTCTAGCTTTTAAAAAACTCCCATTGCTCCTCTTTGTTATTAAAAAAGTCCCCTTCTTCAACTCCCATTCCTCCTCTTTGTTCTTAAAAAAAAATCCCTTTCTTCAACTCCCATTACAAATGGTGAATCAATATACTTGTTGCCCTATCAATACAGACCTATTGCTTCTTACCGGAATAGGAGAACACCGAGCAGACTCCATATTTTCTGATGTTAATAAATTAAAAGACGAGGGGTTATTATGCAACAGGAAAGGAAGCGAGAAGTTTTGGAGTTATATTCATGAAAATCCCATTCATGAAAAAGTTATGAAGTATATACGTTACGCTGGTTTAGTTGGTGTTCTCATGTGTGGTTGTCGAAGGGTGGACAATGCATTAATAACTGCATTAGTTGAAAGATGGAGACCCGAGACAAAAACATTTCACATGCCCTTTGGTGAGGTGACAGTAACCTACAAGACGTAGAGGTTTTGTGGGGCTTAAAGGTTGATGGTCCTGAAGTTTGTGAGACTGATAAAAAATTTAGTGATGAAACTATTAGAGGTGAGTTGTAGGGTTTAACGGGTATTCTTTTGGAGGATAAAGCTATCAAATGCCAAAGAATAAATATATCCTATGTACTTAAAAAGTTAACCGAAATTCCCTTTCCCCAAAATCCAACTGAGCCCGATTGCATCCAACGTGCCATGGCGATTGTTCTTCTTATAATTGGTACACAACTTCTTCCAACCTTTGCTACCAACTGGGTTGATGTTCAATATTTAACCTAGCTAACCGATTTACTAATGTGTGCAGGGTATAGTTGGGGTAGTGTTGTGTTAGCCTTTTTGTACGCTCAGCTACGCTAGGCTACAAGTCCCAAAACTGTGGAGATTAGTGATCAAGATTCATAGTGGTCCAACGTTACTCCTACAGTTATGGGCATGGGAGAGATTGCCTTGTACAAAGCTACCTTAGATCACTCCCTAAAAAACTGAGAAAAACCGTTCGGTGCTATGTACGTCTTATATTAATTTAATATATAACTTGGAAACTTATTTTTCGTTTATTTGATATTAACTTATTTCGTTTTAACAAGTGGCAAGACTGTTCATTGAGTTACACAAGGACTGCTTCGCATGTTTTAAGTGCGTACCGGTTGGAGTTTAACTCCTTGTCGCCTCATCGTTTATTTGGACCCCATATGATTCCATTTTATATAACTTGTCAGAGATGTGTCGAGAGGGTGAAGAAATATGGAGAACTGAGGCATATTTGATTTGTTGGGATATTGTGGAACCCCATTGTCCTGGACAGGTCATGCGCCAGTTTGGGATGTTTCAACCTATCCCGGATAGTGTGTATATAAATTCATGGGAATCTCATCATAAGAATATTCGCAAGCGTTAAAACATCGGGTGGTTTCTCAACCACTCGGTTCGTTTATAGGAAACCCAACAAACACGGACCAGGGCAAGCATGGGTTTCCCAATGACGGGGGTAAGGTTCAAATCTTTGTATTCGAAACTATATTAAATTGTCTAATTCAAATTATTAATTACTATTTTTTAAAATATAATACTGACAAGTATCATATTCATGCAAGGGGATTTTGTAAGTCAGGTTTACCATACTGTTGACGAACCTGTTAGAAGTATGGCAAGCAGATATATGGGATATGCATGTTTCCATCCACCGCATATGGGAAGTTGGCCCGATTATGAGATGACCACCGGAGATAGGCAACTTCCACCCATTCCTCAACAGTTGCCAAGGAAACAGAATCCACGACCCCGATACCGAAATGTGAATGTTGAACAACCGGTGGGGGGTGTGATGCATTCACCGTTTCCTGATCAATTTGGTGGTAGCCCATATCACTCTCTTGGTGTGATGAAGAGCCTATCACATAATCAATGTTTCACCGAACTTCTCAACACAAATATGCCTGGTGGTTATTCATCTGCTTACATACCGAATTTTGACACCCAAGGTTCTTCAATGGTCACCAACCAAACAAGTCAAAACGATTTTGTTTCTCCTGCGGTTCAATTTCCATTTGATTTTCCAGATCCATTGACCCAACCTGGGTTCTATCCTCCCCCTATGAATCCAGCAAGACCGCCACAAAATTTAAGGGAGGAACAACTTAAATCATTGGGAGGAGAAACTTGGAGTTTGACTTAAATGTTGAGGCGAACACTGATGATTATATCCCCTCGTGCTGACTCTTTTTAATTGATATGTAATATATGTTTCTATGAATGTATGATGATTTTAAATTTTTTCGTATCATGAAAACCTTATTATTATTGTACGTACTATGATTGTTTCGTGTAAGTTAATAAATTTTGTTAACATTATTAGTATTACATTTGATTTAAAATGTGCTTTTTGGGCGTTTTCGGCGCGTGCCTGGCAATCTGTAACGCATTCCGACAGCGTAATTTTCTATCCCACGTTCTTATATTGCCTGAGGTCTACGAACGTGCCCTGTTTTGGTCCATAACACCCGATCCGAATACCATATACGGGGGCCTGAAAAGGCGAACTTGGTCATTTTGCGTATCATGGAAACATTCAATTATTGTACGTACGATGATTGTTTCGTGTAAGTTAATATTTTTTGTTAACATTGTTAGTATTACATTTGATTTAAAATGTGTTTTTTGGGCATTTTCAGTGCATGCCATGGCAGTCCGTAGCGCGTTTCAACAACGTAATTTTCTATCCCAGGTTCTTATATCGCCTGAGGTCTGCCAACGTGCCCTGTTTGGGGCCGTAACACCCGATCCGACTACCAGATACGGGGGCCCGAAAATGTCAACTTGGTCATTTTGCGTATCATGAAAACACTCAAATATTGTACATACGATGATTGTTTCGTGCAAGTTAATAATTTTTGTTAACATTATTAGTATTACACTTGATTAAAAATGTGCTTTTTGGGCATTTTCGGCGCGTGCCTGGCAGTCCGTAAAGCGTTCAGACAACATAATTTTCTAACCCACGTTCTTATATCGCCTAAGGTCTACGAACGTGACCTGTTTGGGGCTGTAACACCCGATCCGACTACAAGATACGGGGGCCCGAAAAGGCCAACTTGGTCATTTTGCGTATCATGGAAACATTCAATTATTGTACGTACGATGATTGTTTCGTGTAAGTTAATAATTTTTGTTAACATTCTTAGTATTACATTTGATTTAAAATGTGCTTTTTGGGCTTTTTCGGCGCGTGCCTGGGAGTCCGTAACGCGTTCTGACAGCGTAATTTTCTATCCCATGTTCTTATATCGCCTGAGGTCTACGAACGTGCCCTGTTTGGGGCCGTAACACCCGATCCGACTACCAGATATGGGAACCCGAAAAGGTTAACTTAGTATTATTATTATATTTATTATTATCATTATACGTTTTATTATTATATGTATTATTATTGGGAAATTGGATTTTAACACCCTGAACTATTGACAATTTGCCGCTGACGCACTGAACTACAAAATTGAACAGCACCGCACTGTACTTTCAACTTATTGGCCTGTATCACCCTCAGACTAACCATGGTTAATTTTTGCTAACGTGGCATGGTGACGTGTCCAGTTTTGCTGACGTGGCATTGTGACGTGTCCATTTTTGCTGACGTGGCATGGGGAATTGGATTTTAACACCCTGAACTATTGATTATTGGCCGCTGACGCACTAAACTAAAAAATTGATGGATTTGAGCTTGTTTCAAGAGTTTTAAGTCTGATTATTCTCTTTTCGTCATTCCCAGTCATCATCTATGTCTACTGTATGGGTTCGATGGCCGGAGTTGGTTAAGATTCAAGATGGTAACGACGGTTAGGTGTTTTGGTAAGATTGATGATAATGATGGATGGTAGTTGGCTGCAGTAATGGTGATGGAGGTGTTAGTCTAGAAACTGTGAATATAGGTGTTGTATCATGGACTAGTCAACGTTCAACACAAGCAAAGCTGGTCAACATTATCGGTCAACAGGATTGATTGGGCTGGTTACGAGTAGATTATTGTCCAAAATGATTATTGTGATTATTGTCCAAAATCAAATCAAACACAAACGAAATATCTTCTAGTGTGATTATTGTCCAAAATGATTCACCACAAAGATGGATCTTGGTCCAATGATACAAAGAACCTAATGACCGAACAATACAAATAATCGAACTATAGAAGACAGAGATGATGACTGGGAATGATGAAAAGAGAATAATCAGACTAGAAACTCTTGAACCAAGCTCAAATCCATCAATTTTGTAGTTTAGTGCGTTAGCGGCCAATAATCAATAGTTCAGGGTGTTAAAATCCAATTCCCCATGCCACATCAGCAAAAATGGACACGTCACCATGCCACGTAAGAAAAAATTAACCATGGTTAGTCTGAGGGTGATACAGGCCAATAAGTTGAAAGTACAGTGCAGTGTTGTTCAATTTTGTAGTTCAGTACGTCAGCGGCCAATTGTCAATAGTTTTGGGTGTTAAAATCCAATTTCCCATTATTATTATACGTATTAGTATTATTATTATCATTATTATTAATATTATTATTTTTATTATTAAATACAAAGACTAAATAATCACAAATGGTGCTTTTTCCGATATTACACAAATGAACAAGTACATACAACTTACGTCAAATCCAAATATTAATATTACAGGAAACTCACATTTTATTATTAAACACAAAGATTAAACTAAAACATAAAACTATCAAATGTCAAATAATAAATATACCATATGTACTTAAAAAGTTAACCAACTTTAAAAGGGTAAACCTAACTATGGTTATGACCCTAAGTATGGTTATCATGGCAGCAGTTCCAAATGCATTGGTCATGGGAGGGCCTTGGAAGTTACCCTATCAAATATAGTCAAGGGTTTCTTCATCAAGAATCTACAGGATATGTTTGTTAATTCTCCATGATGTAGATCTGGGAGGCACGCCTCATCTCCAATATTATTAAATCTCCATGCAGATGTAACATCGATCCAATGAGCACAAAAATTGTGCTTTTTCCTAAGACACCACTTCCAACTGATGGCGTACGTGTAAGTAGCAGATGTAACATCGATCCAAAATGATTTTGGTCTCGAAAATCTGTACCAGAAATACTTAAAATAAAAGACAAACGAAGCGAAGAGACCGCATTCCTATCCATGGCTCCTGCTAGAAAAAAAGAAAGAAAAATATTTTCGGATGATGTGAATGGTATAGCCCACATCCTCTCCATGCCATGCCGGGACACCTAATGGCAAGAGCTAATCCTCTATCCCACCGCTGTTGCTGCTGCTCCTCGGGAAACAATCCAACTGGGAAAGCAAGAAGAGACTGGATGGACTTAATAATATCTTTAAGGCCCTCCAGTATAAATACATTTGAAATTGCTTGTATTGATCCAAGTAGTTTTTTTGCGGATGTAACATCGATCCAACCTTATGGACCACAAATTGGAACAACATTATATTCACCCAGGACAACATTATATTACTGTCCAATTTGGGACATACTTTTGAGAGCATACGTTTGTTTCTTTCTTTGTGAGTTGTGTTTGTTTAAAATTCGGGAGAAACACTTCAATTTATAGTATTGAAAACGACTATTCACAATTTCGTCATTACTAACGACGAAGAACCAGATTTTGCCATTAGCAATGGCAAACACACAGATTTTGCCATTACTAATGGTGAAACACACTTTATTATGTATTTTCGTGTAGGTTAATAATATTGTTAACGGTTATTATTTAAAATGTACTTTTTGGGCCTTTTGGGCACGTGCCTGGCAGTTCGTACCCCGTTTCGACATCGTAATTTTCTATCCCACGTAATTTTCTAACATATTATTGTTATACATATTATTATTATTATCCGAATTATTATTAATATTATTCTTTTTATTATTAGATGCAAAGATTAAATTATAACATAAAACTACAAATAATCACAAAGCGTGGTTTTTGCGAGATTACTCAAATGGACAAATACATACAAGTCAAATAAAATCCCAATATTAACATTACAGGAAACTAACATTTTTTTATTAAATACAAGGATAAAATTACATGCAACATATAACTATAAATGAGCACAAAGCGTCCTTGATTTTTCCGAAGTGGTTCAAAATTATAAATGAGCACAAAGCGTCCTTGCTTTTTCCGAAATGGCTCAAGTCCGGAGTTTGAGGATTTTCGTAAACCACTTCCATATTAGAGAAGTCTCATGCAGATGTAATATCGATCCAATGAGCGCGAAAGTCTGCTTTTTCTGGAGATAAAAGACGTTGGCGCCTGTGTAAATCAAGAAGTGTCTTCCCTAGGCCGTTGACGCCGCCGTTGAAAATAGAAGATAAAAAACGACAAGCGAAAGTAAGTAACATAGTAACATCGATCCAAAGTAGGAGCAGACAAAAAATTCAACACCAGATATCCTGTCCGAAAAATCTAGAGCCGCAATGCTCAAAATAAAGCATGTTGACTCCAACATCCACCCACAACTGTAGAAAAACCTGCAGTCTTTCCCGGTGAATGCGTAGGTGTAAATACTATTTTGGACTCCATTATTAATAATGGAGTCCAGTCTTCCTTAGTTGCGAGTGTGAGTAGCAGATGTAACATCGATACAAAAGAATTGGAAGGATTGCCTGCAACATTCTCGTTGTCACTAATATTGCAGGATCATGCATCCTCCCAGACAAAAAGTTATTTGGCATGACTTCCATGTGGACGTGGGAGTACTCTGAATGAATGTGAATGGTACACCAGATTCTTCTCCACGCTGTTATGCCATGCCGGAACGCCCCAAAGAAAAGCTCATCTAACATGCCCGCCAACACACCAGCATCCATTATCGATGGCGGAAACAAAAGGTAGTTGGAATTTCACCTCTACCACCCATCCTCCTTGCACGCCACCGGTATTGTTGCTGCTGGGGATATTGAGACTACATAGACTTTTCTACGTATTTAGGGCCCTCCAACATTACTATATTTGAAATTTCAAGTAGGGGTGTTCATGGTTCGGTTGAAACCGCGAAACCGCCCAAACCGGTCACCGGTTTGGTTTCACGGTCGGTTATTTTACTTATCTTTTGGTCGGTCGGTTTCAATATTTTCAAACCGTAACGAACGGTTTGGTTTACGGTTTATACCGAAAACCAACCTTATAAAACCGGACCGTATTTATTCTAGTATTTTTAATATTTCATATTATATAAAGACATTAATACAAATAAATCTATTATAACCTATAAGTAATTTAATGCAAAACAAAAGTATGCTAAGTCCATTTCAAATTATATGAATTTTTCTGTTTTTTCTAAATTCTAAATTTTCAACAGCATCTAACACCTATGTATCGATGTATTTAGATATATTTTTATATATTTGGACTACATTTTAAGCTATTTGGATAGGTATTTATGCTAAACAACTTAAGCATTATGGGCAATTTTATGACATCTTATTATTTGCACTTTTTTTGCAAAACCGGGACAACTTGTACACATAACGGCTCAACAAGCCCAAACCGGAATCAAACCATTTCTAACGGTTTGGTTTGGTTTGGTTCAGTTTAAATGTTTTACGGTTCGGTTTTGGTTTAGAAAATTAAAAAATCGTTACTAACGGTTTGGTTCGCGGTTTAAACTAAAAACCGCAGTTATAACACGTGTGGATGTAACATCGATCCAACTAATTTTATGCAGATATAACATCGATCCAACCTTGTGTTCCCAAGTTAATTTGGGAAATAGTTTGCATGGAAAAGGATATAAGAAAATCATATATAAGTTGACAAAACGAACTCCATGCAAGATTGTGGACCTGGCTATGGACCACGAATTGGGACAACATATTGTGAGAGCATACACGTTTTTTCTTTGTCTGTGAATTGTGTTGTTTAACACCGGAGAGACAAGAGACACTTTCAAATTTATAGCATTGTAAACGACTGTTCAAAATTTTGACAGTAGTACCGGCGTATGACCAGATTTCGCCGTTAGCAACGGTGAAATGCAACAATCACACAGATTTCGCCATTAGTAATGGCAAAACCTACTATTTTTAAAATTTTTCGCCGTTACCAACGACGAGGGTGACAAAAACGTGCAGGTTAGCAGGTGCTTTGTAGCTTTGTGTAAGAAGTTGCCATATTTCGCCATTGATAACGGCGATGACATTAAATTTGAAAGGTGGGAGAGATTGACCACTATAAGTGAAAAGGAGGAGAGAGGTGACACTATTAATGCACGGGTAGCTCAGTTGGTGAATGAACCAGGGATCCCTCTTGGGGGTCCCAGGTTCGATTCCCACGAGGGACATAATGAGAAATGATGGATGACTCCTAACCTATGGTCACGAGTTCGAGTCCTGATCTCACCCGGGTTTTATCAATCCTTCACCTTCGTGCCTACGGGCGGGAACTGCATAGGCGGACCTGACTACGCCAGTCGCCCGAGGTACGTATGGGCCCTCCATTGGGTTGGTCGTGAGGGTCTATCCATAGTGTGAGGACTCCCTTGGGTAGTCGGGCAGAAATATTTGTTGGCCGTTAAAAAATAATTGCAAAAGACTCTTAATGACAAGGGCTCCGTCCAGGAGTGGTGGTCGTTTGATGGTGGTTGGTATTCATAAGAGCATCACCTCCGTCACACTCACATTACACAAGCCTAAGCGACAAAAGTAATTTAAAGTAAATTATATATTATATGTATTTTAAAATTTACACTCCAAATTTAAAATTATGTTTGTTAACATATTAAAAACGACGAAAGTATTGCGACGATTGTTTCCGGGCGTAATGTTTTAGAGGGTGTTTAGGATCTTTATGTAAATTATATATTATGGATTTTAAAATTTACACGTCAAAGTTTAAATATTAAACAGGTGCGTGTGCTTGCAAGTCAAACATATAATAACCGTTGTACTCACACATAATCTGATAACCGCTCAAAACAATTAACCTTCGCTAAACCGCCATGCAACGTCGCATCTCTTCCAAACAGGCACGTACACGAGACGTACCCTTTCATATCTATATATAAACTAACATGCACAAATTAAGGCAGACAAATACAGTTAACAGTTAGATACACATAACTTATAATCGCAGGGCAGAAGAAACCCGACTGTCCCCTAAGCAAATATCAGAAGAAAAATGGATAACATCGAGTACGGTTGGGGCGTTGGATCGGTTGTCGTGATGCTGTTGGTGGTCGCATTGTTGTTGTTTGTGCCGCTGGGAATGGGACCGGTGGCACCTCCGTCGTTTCCGGTGATTGTTCTGGTTCCGGTGT
Organism: Ambrosia x helenae; assembly: GCA_030844895.1. Taxonomy (NCBI): domain Eukaryota; kingdom Viridiplantae; phylum Streptophyta; class Magnoliopsida; order Asterales; family Asteraceae; genus Ambrosia; species Ambrosia x helenae. The sequence continues at coordinate 19,752 of JAUTDX010002569.1, read as the reverse complement.
TGTTGGTGGCGGTTATTATCTTCCTCTCCATTGCCTCCAACCCGAATCGTTGATTACCATTGTTCTTCTTGAATATGTATCTCAAACATATATGATATTATGAATATTAATGTGACTGTATGTTGGAATTTATTAATATAATTAATAATAATTATGTGCCTTCATGCTTTTGATTTGTGTTGAATCGATCTCAATATTAAAAAGATATTTTTGTAGAAGCGATCTGTGCATGAATGTTGTTGTTGTGTTCATGCAGCGTGAAATTAAATAATTGGTCATGTGTTTTCATTGATGTTAAGTAATAATATTTTAGATTATGTAAAGATAATTTTTTGGTTATTAGGCATCGTAATTCATAAACGTCTTTGTTTCATGTGGTCATATTTTGCTTTTACCGATTTGTCCATTGATGATCGATCATGCAACATTCTCTTGTAAAACTCGATCATTTTTTGTCACTATTTTATTGGACCGAATTCAGCACAACGTGCATGAACTATAGGACTGGAACTGATCGTTTAAATTAAATATAGGAGAAGCATGCAGTGACTCCAGTCGATTGGGCACACATTGAATTGATATATACTGCCAAGGTTTCACATCATTTTATAGAAGTTTCTATATAGCATGTATGATTCTGGATGATAAAAGTGCTCCACATCAAACAACAAATCTTAAAGTTAATTGAATGGTTAAATTTAAGTTATCATTTCTAGGTTTTTTTTTACTTCAAAGTCAAAGACTCGATTCCTTTTTGTTAGTGGCGTTGTATAATTTTTTGAAAAAACCATTTCGTCATACAAGAGTTACAAATGATTGCATCACCGTTAGGGCACACCTAGTTAATAACTAGGTGTTGCGTCCGTTGCTGCTCAAGTTCACACGCGTAGTGGAAAATTAGAGTAAAATTTGTTTTTTTTACGAAATTTGAAAAATGTTGATATTAAAATGAAAAAAGTGAAAAACGTTACTACTGAAATTCATTTCTAGATCCGCCACTGATCACCGTCACATTACAGTCTCAAAACTAGGGCTGTTAAGGAATGAATGTTCGTGTTAATTTGTCTTTATTTGTTAAATTTAGGTCTCGGACAAAAGCGAACACACAATACACCAATGAACGTATACGAACAAAAACAGACACTAATGAACGAAACCAAGCACAGACTAACACATATTAAATTCAAAAAAATTAATAACATTGTCTACACAAAATATATTAATCTAATTACCCAAATATACTTGACATAATCTTGATCACAAAATGCTTCATAAAAACACAACGTTATCATATTAGACTTAAAATTCTCATTTAATCTACCTAAAATAACCGTTATAAAAATAAAGTGACATTAATATGTGATACATTAATATATTAAAATAATCTATCACTGGGAAATTTGAAGTACTTAAATAAATTAAAAACCTTAATGACTTATCGAATTACAAATAAACATAAACAAACACGTTACCGAACGTGCACGAACTTAAATGAACGAACATGACCCATGTTCATGTTTGTTTGTTTAACTAAACGAACATATTTTTTTGTTTGTTTTTGTTCATTTAATTACTAAATGAACTTCCCGTTAAACATTTTATGAACTATTCACACTCAAAGTTTGGTTTATTTACAGCCATATTCAAAACTCACTAGGGACGACAATTATTTCTTACCGTAGTGATTTAGTATCATTATTTATTTTGTATCATACTTCCTCCGTCCCAATTTAAATGTCCTTATTTTCTTTTTTGTTTGTCCCAAATTAAATGTCTCTTTTCAAAATTGGAAATATAATTTCTAGTTTTGCCCATAAAAGACAAAACACAATCATCACTTTTGAGGATATTATTGTCATTTTACCACATATAAACAAATGATTTCTTAAAAAGTGTGTTTTTAAACATGAGACATTTAAATTGGGATGGAGGGAGTAGTATTTTAAATTTAATAATTAATATTAAACTCTTCATAGTAGCATGCAATATGCCTGATCAATAAACCACGTGGTTTGCAACTCAAACATATAACCGCGTACTGGATAACTGGACTTAACTACCAACCGTCGCTAAACCCGTCGTGCAACCGTCGCAACCCCTCCAAACAAAGCACATTGATACGTACCCTTTCATATCTATATATAAACTTACATGCACACATTCACAAATTCAGTGAGATACACATAGCTATTCGTAGGGCAAACAAACTGTCATCTTAACCAAATTCGAGAAGAAGACATGGAGAACATCGAGTACGGTTGGGGCATTGGATCAGTGGTCGCAATGCTTTTGGTGGTCGGATTGCTGTTGTTTGTGCCGCTAGGGATGGGACCGGTGGCACCGCCATCGATTCCGGTGATTATTGTTCTTGTTCCGGTGTTCTTAGTAGTGGGCGTTATCATCTTTTTCTCCATTGCCTCCAACCTTAATCGTTGATTAGTATTGTTCTTCTTGGATGATATTATGAATATTGTCACTGTTTGATGGGATTCATGATTAATAATTATTATTAATGTTATAAATAATTATATATGTGCCTCCCTGCTTTTGATTTATGTTAAAGTTTTGATATTATAAACAGAAGAATATGTTCAATCAAAAGATAATTCTTATAGACGAAATGTGCATGCATTTCTTTTGCTAATGCATACTGAAATTAAAGAGTTAATGCCCAAAATCGTCACTGAGGTTTGACCATTTTTGCCTCCAACCTGAATCGTTGATTAGTATTGTTCTTCTTGAATGTATCTCAAACATGTGGTATTATGAATATTGTGACGGTATGTTGGGATCTATTATTATTAAATGTTTAATAATAATTATTGTTATGATACATATGTGTTGAGACAATCGATATCAGAAAACAATTGATTGGAATCAAAACTCGTTATTGTATTATTGAATGTGATACATAGGTTTACATAAGGTCCTCTTTATATAAGCCTAACAATCCTTGGTGATCAAGGAATTACAATAATTATCTAAACAATAATGTCTATCTACAATAAACCTATTTGATTCCTTCTAGGATGATAAAACTATCTCAAAACACCCTTATCTTGTTATTAGGTCGGCTCCTTTTTAACCGAATCCTACAAGATTACGTCTTCAATCACCCCCTAATCTTGTAAGTCCAACGAGTCCTTTCATCTCGTTAAGCTTGAGCCTTGGTAACGCCTTTGTGAGAATATCTGCCCTTTGTAAACTCCCACTCACATGCTCCACTTTAATTTGTCCTCTCTCGACGCATTCACGTATGAAATGGTATCGCGTGTGAATATGCATACTCTTGTGAATAACCGGGTTTTTCATTAGTGCTATAGCTAATGAGTTATCCACTTTGAGAGTTATTATCTTTTCCTCACCACCGATCATCTTTGCTAGAAGACTCCTTAGCCATAATGCTTGACACGCGGCTGATGTTGCTGCCATAAACTCTGCTTCACATGAGGATAATGCAACCGTGTTTTGTTTTTTAGAACTCCACGAAATTGGTGCATCATCATAATAGAATACCGTTCCGGTAGTACTTCGCCCATCTTCAATGTCTACCGCATAATTACTATCACTAAATCCGAACAATACCTTGCTTCCGCATCTCAGATACATTATTCCAAGATCAAGGCTTCCTTTCAAATATCTTACAACTTGCTTCACAGCTCGTGCATGATTTTGAGTCGGACTTTGCATGAAGCAACTAACATAGCCTACCGAATAACTTAAATCCGGTCGAGTGTGTGTCAAATATCGAAGGCATCCGATTATCTTCCTGTATTCAGTTGGGTTCGATTCTGGACTATCATCTTTTTTCAACAGCTTCAGCCCGGGATCCATTGGGAATTGGGTCGCATTACAATCCCACATCCCAACTTGTTTTAGAATCTTTGTAGCATATACTGTTTGCTTAATCGAAATACCCTGGGAACTTTGCTTCACTTCTATCCCAAGATAATAATGAAGAAGTCTAAGATCACTCATTTCAAATTGTAACTTCATTTGTTCCTTGAACCTGTTAACATCTTCAATATTCGAACCTGTAACGATTAAGTCATCAACATATGTCCCAATAATCAGCAGCCTTTATTCCTTTCCTTTTCTATACACGGCATGTTCGCATTTGCATCTTGTGAAACCAAGTTTGATCAATGCCTCGTCAAGTCTTGAATTCCAAGCTCTCGGAGCCTGACGCAAGCCATACAAGGCTTTGAACAACCGGTATACATGATGTTCACGACCCGTCTTCACGTAACCTTCGGGTTGCGACACATAAACTTCCTCCTTTAGCTCACTGTGTAGAAACACTGATTTGACATCAAGGTGGTGTATTTCCCATCCATAGCTAGCTGCAAGGTCAGTGATAAGACGAACCGTTTCGATCCTAGCAACCGGTGCGAAAACATCTTCAACCTCGACTCCAACTTATTGCACGTATCCTTTCGCGACTAGTCGTGCTTTATGTTTTGTAATTGCTCCGCTTGCATCCTTCTTAACTTTGAAAACCCATTTAACTCCTATAGGTTTTATGTTCGGTGGTGGCTCGACCAACTTCCACGTTTTGTTCCTTTCGATTGAAGCTATCTCGCTATTCATTGCATCCTGCCATTGCTTCTCTTTGACGGCATCTTCATAACATGTAGGTTCATCATCAATGGACAACATCAGGTCTTGACTCGATTCAGCTGGTTGATGATTTAAACTCGGTACCGTCTCAACATGATAATCACCAAATCTTTGAGGAAAGCTGGATGTTTGAGTGGAACGTCGTAGGTTCGAAGTGCCAGTTTCCGCTTCGAGCTCCTGACCTGATTTTGCTTCGTGTTCCAGACCACTACCGGCTTCAACATCATGATTTCCTTCTTCATTCGAAGCCGATTGATTAACATCCATAGCAGCCGATGGATTCTCTACTGTTACTAGTGGTATATTCTCAACAATAAATTCCTTCCATTCAGGTTTGTTGATTTCGTATCCTGACAGAAAGATGCTCCAATCATACTTCTCTAACTCATCGAACTTCACATCGCCTTCTCGCATTGCATGAACCCGATTTTTTATCGGATCATACATTCAGTACAACACTCCTCCGGCCCCTTCAACTCCAAGATACACCGTCATAACAATCCTGTCATCCAGTTTTCGCTGACTCGGTGCAAGTATTTTTGAATAACCAATGCACCTGAAGACTTTCAAGAACGATAAATTTGGCTTTCTCCCCTTGAATTTCTCGTATGGAGTCGAGTTTCTTAGTGCTTTTGAAGGTGATCGATTTAAAAGATAATCCGCGTGTTGAACTGCTTCTCCCCAAAGACTCTGTGGCATCTCTTTAGCTTTTAGAATACTTCGAGTTGTTCCAAGGATTGTGCGGTTTCTCCTTTCTACCACACCGTTCTGTTGAGGGGTGTACGGAGCCGTGAGTTGGCGAATTATTCCTCGATCCTTGCAATAATCCCCCAAGATATGCGAGATAAATTCACATCCGTTGTCTGTCCTTAAACTCTTTACCTTCTTACCGACTTGATTCTCGACTTGCTTGATAAACTCTATCAGTATTTTTGGTACTTGATCTTTTGTCTTCATTAGAAACGCCCACATGAACCGACTATAATCATCGACAATTAGTAGGATATATTGTTTCCCACTCGGTGGTGTAATCGGTCCACAAACATCAGCATAGAATAATTCCAATGCTCTTTCGGCTCTGTACGTAGCTTCCTTTCGAAATGCACCCTTTGCTTTTTTCCCATACATACAAGAGTCACAAACTTGTGATGGATTAGCCACTGAAGGTAGTCCAATCGAAAGTTTGGATAGATTTCTAATTGCATTAAAGTTCAAGTGGCCTAGGCGAGCATGCCAAAGCCATGACTCGTCTTGTAATCTAGCCTGTAAACACACTGGAAAGACAACTTGTAAGTTAATTTTATAAACTCGATTGGGTGAACGTGGTACCTTCATTAGGAGCATTCCGTTTGGCTCGTTCATCCACAATATCCCATGTTCGATGGTGATTTTGCAACCGGCCTCGTCTAGTTGACCGATACTTATTATATTACTCTTCAGGGAAGGAATGTAATAAACTTCGTCAAGCATCCTTTGTTTACCCGACTTTCCTTCAACCACAATTGTCCCTCGTCCTTCAATCTTCACATACGAGTTGTCTCCAAATCTTACCCTTCCTTTGATCCGTTGATCCAACTTAGAGAACCATTGCTTATTTCCCGTCATGTGATTATTAGCTCCATTATCGAGGAACCACATGTTTTTATGGCTGGAACTTTCGGTATAGACCCGAGGGTCTACTTTCCTTTCATTCAGGAAGATAACTTCTTGTTCGAAAACTTCATCTTGTTCAACTTCTTCACATGTTTGCATAAAGAGCACAGGTCCTTCATCTTGTTGAACAAGGTTAGCTCGTCGTCCTTCTTTTCGTGTGGGACAATCCGAAGAGAAGTGCCCCAACTCGTCACACCGAAAGCACTTGAGCTTTGACCGATCCTTTGCAGCCCATTCCTTTCCTTTGCCGCAACATGTACCACCTCGTCCACGTCCTTTATTCCTTCCGCTTTGATCAGCAGTTCCTTTGTCGCGACCGAAGGCTTTCTTTCCTTTCTTCTTTGCCTCCCATTCTTTATAAGACATAGAAGTTTTTCTTCTTTAACTTCCTTGTTTTGCAGCACTTATTGATCGAGGTTTATTCGTTCCTCGTAAGCGTAAGTCATCCAACAACATCATCAAATCCTACTGTTTTTAGATCAACTACTTGCTTGATTGCGGCTACCATCTGAATATACTTACTGTGCCTGCATGCTTTTTACTCATGTTAAATGGGTAGTGTTTCTTGATTTGTTGATAAATTTTATATGATTGATTTGTTGATATTTATAATAATTTTATTTTAGGATTATGTACACACAGTTTTTGGTTATTAGGCATCATAATAATTCATAAGCGTCTTTCTTTCATGTGGCCATATTAATTACTGATTTCTCCATTGGTGGATCATGCAATTGTGTGTTCTACTTGATTACTTTTTTCGATTAAGAATTCAGTGTAACGGTGCGGTAACAACGAGAGGTGAATTTGATAGACGGATTGTTATGGTTTTAAAAGTATAGGGACTAGTTATGCAATTGTTAGAAAGTATTATGTGTTTAGCTGTAATTGTAATAAGAATAAAGAATAGGGACTGAATGTGTAACTAGTTAGTTGTTTGTTGAAAGGAATTGAGTCCAACAAGGTGAGTCTGTGCTCTTTGGACAAAATGACCCATATGTTACAACAGCCTGCCAAGATAATACCCTCTCAGATGTTTGAATTACAACTGGTTTCTGATGAAAAAAATGTTCATGGGTCAAAAATAAGTCAGGTATTACAAAGTTCTGATATAGATAAACTGGTTGAATCTTTTAAGGATGTGTTTGAAGTACCTAAGTCTTTACCACCCTCTAGAGCCTGTGATCACCAAATTAAGTTGAAAGAGGGAACAAAACCAATTAATTTGAAACCTTATAGGTATCAATCCCTACAAAAGGATGTCATAGAGAAAATGACTCAAGAGTTGATTGATTCAGGGGTTGTTAGAAACAGTAAAAGTGCCTTTGCCTCTCTAGTTGTTTTGGTTAAAAAGAAGGATTCAACTTGGAGAATGTGTGTGATTATAGACAACTTAATGATGCTACTATCAAGAACAGGTTCCCAATTCCTTTGATAGATGAGTTATTGGAGAATTAGGATGGGCTGTTGTGTTTTCAAAGCTGGATTTAAGGTCTGGTTATCATCAAATCAGGATGAGTGAAGATGATATAGAGAAGACCGCCTTCAGAACACACCAAGGATTGTTTGAGTTTTTAGTTATGCCTTTTGGGCTTACTAATGCTCCTGCAACCTTTCAGTCTTTGATGAATGAGACATTTAAGCCTTTAATCAGGAAGTGTGTTCTTGTCTTCTTTGACGATATTTTGGTGTATAGCAATCAGTGTCACAACATGTACAAGATTTGCAAGAAGTACTGAAGATAATGAGGCACCAGCAGTTATATGCCAAACAGTCTAAATGTGTTTTTTTGTGGTCAATCAGTTGAATACCTTGGGCATGTTATCACTAAAGATGGGGTGTCTACAGATCCTTCAAAAATAGAAGCTATTGAGCAGTGGCCTATCCCTGTTAATGTGAAGCAGCTTAGGGGCTTTTTGGGAATTTGTAGCTATTACAGAAGATTCATTAGATCTTTTGGAATAATAGCTAAGCCACTAACTGAATTACTCAAGAAAGATTCTTTTAAGTGGTCTACATGGCTCAGTATCTTTTAATCAACTTAAACATGCTTTAATGACTGCTCCTGTTTTGGCATTACCTGATTTGTCAAAAACCTTTATTGTGGAAATGATGCTTGTAATAGAGGTATAGGAGCTGTATTGATGCAAGATAAGCACCCCTTGGCTTATATTAGCAAAGCTTTGTCACCAAAGCAACAGACTCTTTCTGTGTATGAAAAAGAGCTGTTAGCAATCATCTTTGCTACTAAGCATTGGCACTATTATTTGATAACTGGCCACTTTGTTATCAGAACTGATCAAAAAAGTTTGAAACACTTTATTGATCAGAAAATTACAACTCCTTTACAACACTCTTGGTTAGTCAAGCTTATGGGGTATGATTTTGAGATTACTTACAAAAAAGGGTGTGAAAATGTTGCTGCTGATGCTCTATCCAGGCTACAAGGGTCCTCTTTGTTTGACATGACTCTATTATCTTATCAGCCTATTTTCATAGATAGAATCAAGGCTTCTTGGTCCAATGATCTTAATATTCAGCATCTGATTCAAGATTTGACTCAAGGTATGACTTTTCCTCATTTTTCTTGGATGGGAACTTACTTAAAAGAAAGAATAGACTTGTAGTGGGCAATGATCAGCAGTTAAGAAGGGACATTATTCAGGAATGTCACTCTTCTGCTATAGGGGTCATTCTGGATTCATGCTACTTATCAAAGGGTCAAAAGTATGTTTTATTGGCAAGGGCAGACCAAAGATGTTAGACAGTTTGTAAGGAACTGCCATGTATGTCAACAAGTTAAGACTGAGACTGTGGCTTACCCTGGCTTATTGCAGCCTTTACCCATACCTCAATATGTCTTTGCTGATATCAGCATGGACTTTATCACTGGACTTCCTAAGTCTAGGGTAAAGAGGTCATTTTTGTGGTGGTGGATAGATTAACAAAGTATGCTCACTTTATGTCCCTAAGTCACCCCTTCAATGCTAAACAAATAGCTCATGTGTTTGTTGATAATGTGTTCAAGCTGCATGGGTGGCCTTCTACAATTGTTTCTGATAGGGACAGTGTGTTTCTCAGTGGTTTTTGGAAAGAGTTTACAAGAGTGCAGGGCATATCTATCAATATGTCCACAGCATATCATCCTCAGTCTGATGGGCAGACTGAGGTGGTTAATAGGTGTGTGGAATCATATTTGAGGAGCATGGTTTTTTGAAAGGCCTAACACTTGGGAAAGTTGGTTGTCTTTAGCTGAATATTGGTACAATACCAATTTCCATACAGCCATATCCACCACTCCTTTTACTGCTCTATATGGATATGCACCTCCTTTGCATGTTCCTTATGTTTCAAGAGATTCTAATGTGGCTGAGTTGGATGACACAATGGCTACAAGGGAAGAAATTATTCGGATATTAAAGGCTTCTTTGAACAAAGCTCAGAATAGAATCCAGCAGTTTGCTAATGCCCATAGAAGTGAAAGACAATTGGAAGTTGGTTCTTGGGCTTACTTGAAATTGCAGCCTTATGTGCAATCTTCTTTAAGGAAGCTTGGGTATTCTAAACTGACTCAGAAGTACTATGGACCATTTTTAATCATTGAAAAGATTGGGTCAGTCGCTTATAGATTGGATCTGCCTCCCACTGCTCAAATACACCCTGTGTTTCATGTGTCATTGCTTAAGAAGGCTTCTGGTCCTCCTTCTACTCCTCCTGAGTTGCCCACTCTTCCAAGATTTGTTTTGCAGCCTCTCAAGATTTTAGACAGCAGAGTTACAAGAAGAAGGAATAGGGATGCTGGTCAGATTCTGGTTCAATGGCAGGGTCAAGGTTTAACTGATGCCACTTGGGAGTTTCGTGATGAGTTCATGTTGAGGTTTCCTGAGTTTCCTATTGATTGATCCTTGGGTCAAGGATTTTAAATGGAGGAGGCATTGTTATGGTTTTAAAAGTATAGGGACTAGTTATGCAATTGTTAGAAAGTATTATGTGTTTAGTTGTAATTGAATAAGAATAAAGAATAGGGACTGAATGTGTAACTAGTTAGTTGTTTGTTAAAAGTTAGTTAATGGCAGTTGATGCCTATCATAGCTGATAATAACAGTCTAATGAGATCAGCATTTGGATGAGAATTCTTCTTCTGTTAATTTCTCTCTTTTTGCTATCACGGATTGAAGAAGCATATGTATGATTCTGGATGAAAAAACTAAAAAAGAGCTCCATATCAAACAACAAAATTGAAAGTTAAAGTATTTAAACCGTAAGAGATACAATAGCCTGATCATAATTTCTAGATTTATTCAAAACTTTGAATCTCAATTCCTTGCATATATACAGCCTGTTGATCGTAATATTTTTGTCAAAGACTCAATTCTATTTTGTTAGTAGCTAGCATTGTATACTTATTGAGTTGGAATGATACCTTACTGATACAAAGAACCATACTCCACGTTTTCATGCAATCCATATTTACACCCACGTTCCCATTTCCATGCACTTGTTCCTTGTTTTATGTTTTGTTAAGTTGTTTATTTTAGTATATGTGTTTAGTGGGTAGCATAACCACTAAGTCCATGTTCTTGTTTATGTTTCTTATTCTGTATGTTTCTGAATCCTTTATAAGGGAGGAAGGGACACCTTTAGTAACAGATCTAGACCAAAATTCTAAGTGTAACGTTCAATTTTTTTTATCGCACTTTATACAATGAAAACGAAATAATTGATAATCTCTTTCTGTATTGATGGAGCTGTCAGATTATTATTGTTTTTTGCACTCTAATGTATACATTTGTGCTCAATACTTATATTAGAAACCGTACTCGATTTATACCCGAAAAACTTGAAACTAGTTATACCTTATGGCTAAAGCCGGTCATACCATGTACCCGTACCAACATTTTTTTAATACCCGAATTTTTAAAGTATATTTTATTTTTACTTTATAACTTTTATATTTAAGTTTTTTAAAAATGCATATTATAAAGCAAATAGTTTGTAGTTTGGTGAATTTATGTTATTGTAATTTGTATTAATTATTTTTCCAAATTACAAACCGAATATTATTTTTAAACAAAACAATAAAAAAAACTTACTTTTTAAAACCGGATATTAATACCCGTTATAACCCGAACCCGATCATACTCTACTTAGGTATATATGGTATGATTTTTCTCCTCAATACCCGTACCTAAATTTTATCCGGTTTCTCCCAATACTCAATTTTCCTATACATGTTATACCCGAACCGGATATTAAAAAAAACCTCGATACTGCACCTCTACCCTTAACCAACTAATCGGTTTTAAGCCTTATGGACTTCTATCTTATAATTAACAAATGGAATGTTCAATAGGTTATGAACTTATAGGCTTCTATCTTTTTTATGGTGGTGGCTAATGATAAACTTTGAGAGTGTTTTTAGGGGTAACATAATACAAAAAACATAAAAACTAAATAAAATTTCGCACTAACGCCTGGACAGTTGAGGGGTAGCGGGTGTTACCCCTCCTTTAAAGCTACATCCACCATAGGGCACCTTAGGCTTCAAGCCTAAGGTGCACCAATCTTCCCGCGTCACGTCATTTCAACACCAAACTAGCACAAAGTAGCCTAAACACAAAAACGGCTAGCCTAAGAATTTTTAAAAGAGAAAGATAGTAGTGGAAGAGAGAGTTGTGAGAGGAAACATAATCGGCTAGTGGTAGCCGAATTTGCTAGCCGAGAATGCTAGACTAAACAGAGGGCGGTGTAGCCGCATCGATACGAAGCCGATTGAAAAATGCCGAGCTCGCCCCATGCTCCCTAAGGCCAAGAGTTTTAGAATGAAAAAGAGAAGAAAATTATCCCAAAAGTTTCTCTTTTATCTTATTATTATTAGGAGTTTGTAGATTTTTCTCCGTAAACCTATAATAGAATTTTATCATATATAGTTAATGTCCAAAGTACTTGTTTTCTTTTACTTGGAATAGAGTGTTTATTATATCACAAACTAGATTATATCCCGAAAGCTTTATGGGATAGACAAATCTAATATGAAGTGATAAAATATGTGTTATGATTTAACATAGAAATTAATGTACTACATATAAAAAAACAACAATTTTAATTATGTGAATAATAATGGAAATGTATATTAGAAGGAAGATGTATGTTTGGATAAAGAGCAAAGCCAGAAACAACTATTGCAGAGCGTGATTGAGGCGTAGTCTTGAATGTGTGACTTTTTTAAAGGAGTGGTTTTAACCTATTCTGCTCTGAATGAAAATAGAATTCCTAGTTTGAACATGAATAATGACTTGCCTAGACATGATTAATGAATTACCTGAACACATTTTGTTTTTTTTCCTGTATGAACAAAACCCACCAAAAAACTTGTTTTTTTAGTTTTTTGTATAGCACTATGATACTCGTGGAAAAGATAATAAAATGTTATTTAATTTGATGCATTTTTATAAAAAAAATCTCGTATACAAAAGTTATTAACATTTAAAATTGACAAATATACAGAAAACGTCCTTTATGTTTACCCAAAGTTGCAGGTTTAGTCCTTTATCTTTAAAAGTTGCAGGATACCTCATTTATCGAAGTTTTTGTTGCAGGTTCATCCTTTACACTAACTCTGTTAGTGTTTGTTGTTAACTCCCCCTCACATGCTGAGGGTATTTCGTCAATTTGTATTTAAAGGACCTTTTCTGTAATAAAAGTCAATTTGTATATTAAAGGACGTTTTCTGTAATAAAAACAAATAACAAAAATATAAATAAAATATTATATATTCCGAAAACATCAAAAACAAATAACAAAAATATAAATAACAAAAATATTATATATTCCGTTCTATAGTATATATAAATAAAAACAAATAACATAAATATAAATAACAAAAATATCTTCTCTTTCGAAAACATTAAAAATATTATATATTCCGTTCTATAGTATATATAAATAAAAACAAATAACAAAAATATTATATATTCCGTTCTATAGTATATATAAATAAAAACAAATAACAATATAAAATATTATAACTTTCCACAATCCAAAGTATTTCCTTTTAGCTATTTTTTTAAATACCCATTCGACCCATTACTAATAAAATCATTACACGAATCAATTAAGTAATATCTGTTGAACTCCAACATGTTAAATGGATCGGGCCAGCCAATTTAAGCACATGAAACAAGTGTTTCCTGGATAGCACATTATTGAAAAAATAGTTTCTCATATATGCATTTGTATATGTTTTGTTGAATTTTTGTTTTATGCTAAAGGTAGACAATTTAGTCATGTAACGGACAATTTAGTCGTTTACTAAAAAATACTATGTTTATTGAAAAAGTAATTTCTGATATATGCAGTTTGTATATGTTTTGTTGAATTTTTGTTTTATGCTAAAGGTAGACAATTTAGTCATGTAACGGACAATTTAGTCGTTTACTAAAAAATACTATGTTTAGAATGTGTCCGCTTTTAGATAAAAATACTATGTTTTATTTTATAGAAAGTTTGATGTTTTATTTGACTTCTTTGAGATAAAAAAAAAAATACAAAGCCCACCCATATGAATAACTGAATATGAAAACATGTGAATCGTCTCAGCTCATAATTTTATTGTCATGGGATGTAACAACTGATTTTTTTTATTTATATATACTATAGAACGGAAATATAATATTTTTAATGTTTTCGAAAGAGAAGATATTTTGTTATTTATATTTTTGTTATTTGTTTTTAATGTTTCGGAATATATAATATTTTATTTATATTTTTGTTATTTGTTTTTATTACAGAAAACGTCCTTTAATATACAAATTGACTTTTATTACAGAAAACGTCCTTTAATATACAAATTGTTTTAATTACAGAAAAGGTCCTTTAAATACAAATTGACGAAAATACCCTCACATGCTTGGCATGTGAGGGAGTTAACGAGATAATTTAACACCGTTAGTGGTAAAGGTCGTTTTATGCAACCAAAATTCATTAAAGGATGAAACCTGCAACAAAAACTTCGATAAAGGAGGTATCCTGCAACTTTTAAAGATAAAGGACTAAACCTGCAACTTTGGGTAAACATAAAGGACGTTTTCTGTAATTTTGTCTTTAAAATTTGTGGGGGGAAACATGAGAAAGAGAAAGATTTTTTTGAGGGAAATAATGGGGAGGATGCCACATGGCACACCTAAGGGGGATGATGACCTCATTAAGCGTCATGTCAACTTTAGTGTTTTCTTTTATTAATATACTAGATAGATTAATGCTTGTGTGGACACGCGATTAAATAAATTTTAGTATTTTGAGGGGCAAAGTTTAGTAAAACATAAAATGTAGTGAAAATATTATGATAAATTGTTAAAAGTAAGAAATACACAAGTAATTCAAATATCACTAAATATTTCCTTATACGCTACATTTTTTTGTTTTATTTATGACCTTCCCATTGCTATCAAGTAACTTAAACCCTTGCTCTCCTCTTAACTCTTGACAATACCATATAAAGATGGCCATCTGTGAATCCCGGTCTCTCAAATATAATCCAACCTTCAATTATCAGTGTCATAATCAACTATGCCATTCTTGTATTTGTAATCGTAATTGCCTCGTGGTAATCATCATAAATATCATAGGCAATCATCGAAATAAACCTCGTATGTTACTACACGTGGCATTTTCTAGTTCAGTATAAAAAACAATAACCATTAGTCAGAAAATAATAAATGCATGTCATCCATAATATGCAAATCAAATGATAAATCTAAACTAGTGATCACAAATTTTTCTAAAAGTAAAAAATACACATGTAATTAAAAAATCATTAAATATTTCCTTATACACTACATTTTTTTGTTTTATTCGTGAGATTCCCATCTTTATCTAGTATGAGTAACTTAACCCATTTCCTGCTTTTAACTTTTGATAACGCTACATAAAGTTGCCCATATGTGAATACTAGATCTCGCAAATACATTACTAAATAAAACATGTTCATCCATCACAAGTCACAACCGTATCAAGACAAAGAGTTTCTCCTAGTATCTTTCGATTTGGTCATCTCTAAAGTATGAGTGTCTTAACCTTAATGGTGTACGCACTCAATTTCTAGGTGAGGTCACCAAAAAATGTGACATTATTAAGATCCATAATTTTTTACTTAGAAAAGAAACTTGATAAGAAAACTATTTTGCAACTAAAGGTATGCTTTTAATTTTTTTTAGACTAATAAGAGAACATTTAGTTAAGGAAGTCAAATCTAATAATGGTAAATATTGATAAGATTAATTAATTCAAATTCATAAATTATAAAATCCGTCTATAAATAAGCATTCAATCATGTCATACTAATTTTTCGATTACCTAAAATAACTAAAACGTGTATATATTTCAAATGTTATACTAATTTATAGATTACCTAAAATAAGTAAAAGGTGTATATGAATTCAAATTAAAAAAAACATAAGAAACCATCTTTGAATCATAGTTATTTGTGAGTTTCATAAATTTATAGATGCGTTTTAATGTTTGTGCCTGAATATTGTTATATCAGATGTTGTTATAAAATTATTCATAGTGATGTAAAACTCATGTTAGTTCTGAAATTATTCAACCACAAAAATAAGATATAAAAAGCATTCACTTGGTTTTCTTTTTTAAAATGCACTTGGTTCTTTTAAACACACTTGGTTTTTGTAAAACGCATTTAGTATAAATAAACTAATTTAGATATTTATAACAGGCAATTTTGTAATGTTAATTGTATCATCTTCGTTTCAATTGATAAAAACAAACACGAACATTACTTTGAAAAACGATATTATCAATCTCTGCAATTGGATCTTCTGTGATTGAATGTTCCGGTCCAATGTTTAAGTCTGCATAAATTATAACATCATGATTAAAGTAACATGATTATGTATTAATGAAAAAAAACAGAGTAACCTACCGATTACGATTATGTCGATAAACACTTCAATTGAATATCAATTTTGAAAAAATTAAGATCGAAATAAGTATTATGGGATTACGAAATCAATTTGGCAAAAAAATAGTGTAATCATTACGAAAATTTGAATTTGGATTCATGTAAAAACATGGTGTCACACCCCGCCTAGGCGGAAACACGGGATGCGACACGAAGGGTTTTCAAGCACAAGATTCGAGCAAACACTTATAATAACTTAATCTAAAAATACCAAATTTGTTCAACAATAACAACCATCACAAAATATTGTTTAAAACCAAACACATGATCATAAGTTTTGAAGACACAAAAGATGATAGTTGTGAATGAATGCCCAAATATATTTCAAGTTCCATCCATAGCTTTAGTTACCTGAAAAACATGCATAAAAACTTTGTCAACATAAAGTCAGTGACTTCACAGGTTTTGAAATAGTTGAAAAATGTAATGTTTAATAAAATCCATGAATGACCCATCATTGTCTAGATAAAACAATGACGATAATGAATGATCATGAGTCCATAACCAAACCTTGACGAGTTGTGCCTCGCACATCACACAATAAAGGCAATGTATCTTCATATAAGAAATGCAAGCCCTCTTTTGGTCGTATGTATCCGGGTTAGAGCGACTAACCTAGAGTGGAGGTGTCAACCTAATAGATCTATTCAATGTTTCATGGCTAAGTCCATAGCTAATGGTTACGGTAAACTAATTACACGAGGGCTTAGTGAGTACTCTAAACATATTGTCTCATGTATATTGGTCTGCTTGAAATTTATTAACTAGTAAACAATGCACATCTTTCCCCAAAATATAAAAACAGTAAAAAGGGGTCGTGAAACTCACCTCAAGTCCGTGCGAAGTCTAGCAAATACAAGGGTCCGATAAACTAGAGAGTCCGACCTACACGTCCTATAAATAAATGGACATCTTAGGTCATCAAAAAGATCCATGATGTTCATGGTTCACCCAATCTTTTATGGTTAGTTGGTTTAGTTTCATTAGTGACCTTTGTATTGTTTCAAAAATAGTTATTTTCATCATATGGAAAACCTCTTTTCGAAACCTTGATTCTAACACATGTTTTTAGTCATATAACACATGGTATTACTTGGTACAAAACATGTTATACTTGTTTATAAACATACGTGACACCATATATATGTACTCATACAAGTCAATGTATATGCATATCCATATATATACAACGCACACACACACACACACACACACACACCACACACATAATATATATATATATATTCCAATACACACCCCTAAGTGTTCACATCAACATTTATGTTCATAAATTTGTCATACACATACATACATCTATGTCCAACACACTCATACATGTAGAATGTACAAGCATACATGTATAGATAACTCAAAATACACATACCATTTATATGCATAATAGACGCACACATATATATGAAACAAAACACACATACATATCTATTCTATACACGCATATACATATATAAAGCAACACACACACACATACATTTCCATACCACTAGGTTTTTAGTTGGTTACACAACATGATTTAAGATGATTCATAACTTGGGTGAACACTAAGGTTTGAGCTATCATTAAATGATAAAGTGAGTAAAGAAGCATACCACAAGTGTGGTGAGAGTGTATGTTTGTAGGTGATTGGTGTAGTGAAACAAACAATCAAATGGTTATCATGGACCTCTATTTATAGGAAAAAAGAGAGACAGAGAGAGGGATCGAGAGAGAGGGTGAGCCGAGAGAGAGAGAGAGAGAGAGAGAGAGAGACCGAGAGAAAGAGAGGGAGGGAAAGAGGAAGGAAAAGAGGTGTTGGCTTAAAATGGGTAAGTCAACTTCTGTGGGTTTGGGAGGAGATTAGAGATCTAACCATATTGGTGTGTAGTTACATCAAATTATGCTTTTCAGATCAAGGGATTTGTTTCTTAATGAAGTCAAGTGAAGGTGACAACTCAATGGATAATGTTGGTTGTAATCTTCCATAAGATGACTAATGACAAGATCATGCTTCACCATCTTTCATAATGTGACACTCCATGTGTCTTGTGATGTGATTATTCCTAGTGTTAATAATAAAATATGGATTTGCATGGGGATGGGGTTGAGCGATGGCTACAAGGAAACAAGGAGGAAGGAGGGTGAGTTTTTGAGGTAAGTAATCTTCAATGGATTAAGGAGATTAAGAGATCTTACCATTTTTGTTAAGAACCATCATGATGCTTTGGATTCCCATACTAGTTGACTAATCATTTAGATTAGACTTAACATAGGTTAAGGGATGGATATGCCTCAAGTGAATGACCATACAAGGGATCTACATTAGGTCTTGGAAAGCAAAAGTGTGACATCCGGCAAAAATCGATGTGTTTCCGTACGTAATTAGTATGTGTAATCAACATTAATTAAGTGCAATTCTCAATTAATTGTTTTAATTTAGCCTTTAGAGAATAGCAAATTCCTCATAGGATGCATAGGGTTGCATTTGTTTAATTAAAAGCACGGCGCAATCGCGTGCAAATAAACTTGTCCGGAACGGACGTTGGTGATTACCTGGTAAAAGTTAAATAACCGAAAGTGATCCTGAACACCCATGATATAAAATAAAGGGTATTTTCATGAAATATAATGTGTTTTTGGAACTCCCAAAACCATAAATGAAAACTCTAAATACAAATCTCCCGTAACGAATAAAGTGCGCGTACCGCACCCGGTACACATATAACTTATAATTTTCACCCAAACGAAAGCCTAACCAACCAACAAACACATAAACTAGGCTATGTTAAAGGTTTATTAGAGGCTATTTTTATGTCCGGATAACGCGCAACTAAAATCCGAATAAAACCCGAACAAAGCTCTAACTATATATAGTTAATATATATAACTAGATTTGGTGAAAATTCTTGAACTAGTGGGCCCACCCATGACCTTAACCAAGATCGCCAACCCACCCTCCCATACCTTATCAAGATTTTTCTTACCATCCCATGATTCATGGGATATGAAGTATGGTTATGTAAATTTTAAATTAGATCTCATGTACCTAAGTAATCTTGGAAGATATATAAAATACTAGAGCTCTACAATTATTACACCACAACAAAAAACTTCTCTTGTCCATTTTCGTTGGCCTTAGCTTACAAACCACACACCACTACCTGTAAGCATAAACACTAAGAATTTACTCTAAATTCATCCATAAAACCCAACCTTTTTAGTGTGTTAATAATTCTTGGAGCTTAACCCGTTGGAAGAACACACAAACTCCATCCAAATAAAGTGTTTTTATATTCCCTAGCCTTGTGCTAGTTGTAAGTTTCTTGTTCTTAAAGTTTATGTTTTGTTGTTTTGAAAGCAAGTTGTACACAAGTTTTAACAAGGTTTTAAACGTAAGTTATTAGTGCTCTATCAAACTAAAATGGGCCTTTAAAAACTTGTTCAAATGGTCGTGGTGATGATGGATGTTTTAATATTGTTGAAGTTCATAAAAAGTTACATAGCCT